>JAENRP010000094.1:0-113015 GCA_024741835.1 Diplocarpon mali | reverse complement strand
AAAAAAAAAAAAAAACTCTTCTTTTTTTTCTTTTACCTTTAATAATAATATAGCCCTAGTTTAGGCCTTTTGATATATTAGTTTTCTTACACTTAGGGTTTGCTAGTAATTGATATACTATTACTTTAACTTATATTATTTTATATTCTTTACTAATAGTAGTAAGGGCTACTACTTTTGTTATTTAGGATATATATAGAGACCTAAGATAGATAGGTCTTATAATATATATTATATAATCGGCGTAGGATAGTAGGAGGATAAAAGGGCCATCTTCTATATATAGAGATAGCGCGTATCGCTATAGTACTGAATATACCCCATACTTAGGACTTGTTCCTAACATCTTATCTAAGAGAGCCCGCTTGTAGTGCTTCCTCCTTTTGTTTTTAGGTCTTCCCTTAGGCCTATTCTTGTGTTGTCTCCCCTCTGTTTTATAGTACTTTTAAATAAATACCTTTATAGCTATCTTCCAAGCATTATAAGTGATTTTGTTAAGATGGGTGATACAGCTATCACTCCGATGTATTATCATATAACCCTACTGCTTAGTTAGTAGGATATTAATACGTATATAGCTATAAGGAAGAAAGGGGTGACCTTCCTTCCTTAACTCTTATTAATATATCGACTATCGACCTTTAGAAGTTTCTATTACCTATTGCGCCGACTTACTTAAGCTTAATAGGTTATAAGCCTTAGCTAGACTGATAATAGATTATTAACTTCCCTTAGAGAGCACTTGCGCTATAACTATTAATAGGAAGTTGAATAAGACTTATAGTAAGAGGCAAGCAATCGGCGAATAAGAGGTATGATTCCCTATTTAGCCAACCTATATTATAAGAGGTATGATTCCTTGCTTTATAACCCTTTGGTACTATAAGAGGTATGATTCCTTGCTTTACTATATTTTATAAGAGGTGTGATTCCCTATATTATAGCTTAAAAAACCCTTTTCGATAAAAGGACTTCCTCCCTATTTAATACTTCTATAACACCTGCTATTTAATCATTTCGACTTTTCAATAGGAAGAGTGCCCTTAACTATTTAATTGTCGTGCAGAATGGGCGGAGTCTCTACTTATTCTGGAGACCCTCTATATGACTCCTGCTGAGTTATAGACTCTCCCTTTTCTTTCCGAAGTCTTCTTACCATATATATATTAAAAAACAATATAATCAATTATCTTCTCCTATATTAGCAAGCCTCTTAAGCGACCTAATGAAGGCCCTCTAGCCAACTGCATTATAGTTATAAGCCCTATAAGTACTTTAATATACTTTCTCTTTATATGCAACCGGCTAAAGGGCCCTTTAAGCTCTTGACCGACTTTTCAAGTACTTATAACAACTCGAAGGACCTTTATTTTTAATTAATAAATCTCCATTTTCTGATCGAACCTTATTTGCAAACTTTATCTATATACCTAACCTTTTCACTAGACTCTATTTAATATATCTGACTTTTCGAGCATCTCTAAGCCTTGCTTTAATACCTCTGCCTCTTAGGTAAAGTGGTTTAGTAAATATATATTCTTCGCTAAGCTTTATAATATTACCATTTTTGCTAATCTGAGACTCTTATTTAAGTCAATTATAGAGACCGAGCCTTAAGCTCCCTTTATATAGGAGCTTAAGGAATTGGAAACGGCTAACCTTTGCGTAGTATATATAAGGTTGTATAAAGAGTATATAGCAACTCTATCCGAATAGATTTACGCCCGCTTTCCCTTAGGAGATCCGTTAAAGGCTCCTCCTTTATAGGCTTCTTATAAGGATATTAAGGATAAATATAAAATCCTAATAAAGGAGTACTATATACGTAAGGAGACTTAGAAGACCTAATGTAAATATTACGAACTACTCTTAGAATAGGTCTCTAAAACTATTAATAAAACGCTCTTAGCTTCTGCGATAGCTTAAGTATAAATCCAAGCTGAGAAGCTCTCCTCTTTAATACCTAATAGAGATACTCTTATAAGTGGAACTACTGCTAACAACCCGTATACCAATTTGGTGAATTAGCAACTCTTACTCTAAGGCCTAGTATCTATTTTAAAGCGTGATATTACGCCTTCTAATAAGGCTATTCAGTCTTAGATAAGGCTCTAATACCGCGATATATTATACTAAGGTAAGATTAAAAGAATCAATACTTAGCAGTAGATCTAGGAGTAGCAAGAGGTATACCGCTTAGTAGAATAACACAATCTCCTTAAGATTAAAGGGAGATTAGGAGTTATTAACTTTTTAGACTTAGTTGTAATAAAGATCAATCCGAGTTAGGCGACTTATTTAAAGGAGGAAATTATTACTAATAAGTAGATAGGAACCCTATATAAGCATAACCTAATGCAGCTAAGCTGCGCCCTAGCGGGTATTAAATCCAATAGAGCGATCGATAATAAAGGACTAGCAGTTTTTACTACTTAAAAGTCTTTTTTAAATGTCGAAACCCTTTTGCAGGCTTTAGCGAGCAGCTCCCAAAATCGCTTTATAAGCTTCAAAAGGGAGATTAGGCCCAAGTGCCCTTATAGAGGCTTTAAAAATCACTATTAAAAGCCCTAGGACTATTAGAAACTATTATATACTATAGATAGGCGTAAGGAAAATATAAAGGTTCTCTCCTTATGAAAGGAGGTCCTATAAATACAAAAGGTATTAAATGCAGAAGACTAGTTCAAAGGTCTTTAAGTATAGCTTAAGGAGAATAATATTATAGTAATAGCAATTGATAAATTCAAGGGAAAGGCTTCAACCTTTAAAGAGGATGGTTTAAGCAAAAGGGAGAACTTACTAGTCTTTATAATAATAGATCCCTTTGCCTTTGACGCTTTTAAAGAATTATTTAACGTCTACTACCTCTTTAAGCTAGAATGCTACCCGCTCTCCTTAAGTACGCTCCTTAACAATTGCGCAGTCACTTATATCGTTAATTTAAAGGATTTACTTATCGCAGGTACCTTTAAGCCTTTTGGCGACTCGCAGCAATATATTAAAGTAAGTACCTTAAGACTCTTAATCATTAAGAGAGGTAATAGATATATAGCAAACTCTCTTCTATAGTATAACGGCTCTCCTATAGGGATAATGCTTTGCAATATTGCTATTATAAAGGAGTTTACTACTAATATCATCTTAGAGAGGCTCTTCGCAGATAAGGGTTTTTAATACTCTAGGGTAGACCTCACTTTGCGCTTTAGGAGTATTAGAGACTTTGTAAAGTAAGCTTAATTAAAGCGTTACTATAATCTTATTTTCTTTAAATATAAGCCTATTAACTATTTGGATCTTTTAAATATACTTTAATATGACTTCTCTGCCTTAATAGCATTTCCTATAATTAAGACGATGCTTTATAATAGGTTCTAATCTAACTATATACCTATTAAGGTATAGGATAATGATGCATATACTTAGTACTTTTGCGCTAGCTACCTAGGCGCAAAGGCTCTTTAAGCGCTAGTTAAGTGCACTAAGGGAGTGAAAATTAAGGGAATATAAAGGCTAAAGTGCCCTATATATGCAGTAGCATTTGCTAAGCAAGTTATTTCTTATACTACCTTTAAGAACCGATCTTTAAGGCCCTTCTTTAGGATCTCTTAAGATCTCTTTAACTTTTTAAATAACTTATATAATAGCTGCTTATAGGTTCTTTTAATTAAGGACGAGTATAGTAGTATACTTTAGACGTTCCTATTAAGATCAAAGGGTAGAGACGTAGTTATAGAGGTCCTTTAGGCCTTTAAAGCATAGGTGAAATGCTAATATAAGCTTTTAATTTGCAAGATTAGGTAAGATAATACCACTTTAATAATCTCCTTAAGGGAAGACTCTCTTATAAAGTACTAGAGATAGGTAAAAGAGGAGGGAATCGATTTAGGGCTTACTCCTGCCTATATATACTAACCTAATAGAGGCGCAGAGTAAGCAGAAAGGGAGTTAATTGAACGCTCTATCAAAATGAGGATCTACGCTAGGCTTTTAGCAAGCCTTTGGCCAGAGGTTATAAAGGCTGCTATATACCTTTATAACATCTTCCTACTTGCTAGGAAGAAGATGATCTTATTAAGTAAGGCTTTCTATAGTTAATTTAAGTAGTATTTTCGATTCTATAAGCTGCTACTTATTAAGCAGATAATAGCAAGCTTAAAGCCTAACTAGAGTTATATTTATATATATAGCACTCGCGCATACCCTTTAATTAAAGAAAGGGAGGTAAGGAGGGACTGCTAAACCTTTAAAATTGAATTATAAGGGCACTTAAGTTACTTAATTGGATATATTACCTCTAATGTTTATAAAATCTAAGTTCCTATGCTTTAGCGAGTAATAATAACTTATAATATCGAATTTAATAAGTCTCTCTTCTATAGTCCAGAAGCTAAGCGCGCAAACCCTATATTGCGCTAGGAACTTAAGACGACCCTTTAATTGATCGAAGAGAGAGAAGGAGCTTAGGACGCTAAGTTCAAAGGCATTTTTAAGGAATCAGAGCTTATCGCAAGGCCGAACGCAATCGCTATAGAAGAAGCCGCTATATAAGAAGAGCCTATATTATAGACTGACGCTGCTCTATAGCCTCTAATTAATAATATAAAAGGCCTTAACTTAAATCCAAATCCGAGAGACCCGCTTAGAAACTTAAGAGTGGAAGCAAGCGAATTAGAAGCTACTTTGCTAGTCTTTAAGAAGGCAAATGGCGACTAGAGCTTAAGGGTAATGATTCCTTATAAAGGCCTTATTAAAGAAGGAACTATAGACGACTCTAAGGGAGTCTCTAGAGACGAGTTCTATAAGGCGATCGGTAGATCTTTAGCTGCTATTTTACGCAAGAATAGAGATGGCTTAAGGGCTTTAAGATAGAGTCTTCAATTATAAAGGCAGGCCTTAGTAAACTCTAGTAAAAGGCTAAAGGCACTGCTATTAAGATCTAAGAGGAGCTCTAATAGTCTTATAAAAAGCGATTTAATAAAAGGAGTAGGCCTTAATAAGATAATACCTTAAGTTGTAATACTAGCTTAAAGACTATAGGCTTAAGAGATAAAGCTACCTAGACTTTTAAAGGAACTTTTAATAATAATAAAAATAAAGGAAGAGACTTATAGAGAAAAGCGTAAGGAGGAACTCCCTCTTTTTAAGTAAAAGAGGATAAGATACTTAAGCGTTAAGCAATAGGAGACTTTAAAAGTGTATGCTACTGCTTTAAAGCATATGCTCTTTTAAAGTAATATTGATTTACCCTGCTCCTTATATACGCAAGAGTTTATATCGACCTTTTAAGCGAATAAATAAATAAAGGAGAATAGGAAGGACTATTTAATAGTTTATATAGTTATTAAAGCTATAGTTGATAGTCGGGCAAAGGATAGAGCGCAGTCTCCTAATTGTCTATAGCACTAAGGCTCTTTACTAAAGCCTTTAAAAGGATAGCAGGACTTAGAGAAGTACCCTTTTAGCGAACGATTTAAAGAAGGAAGGCGCTAGGAGATTAGGAATTTAGAATCTTAAAGTTGCTAAAGAATCGTATAAAGGGATTACTCAAAACCCCTGCCGATATTATTAAAATAGGTTTTTACTTATAAGGTTAATAGCTCTAGCAAGCTTCTAAAGTGCCAATTATAGCTAATTATATAAGGGGATCTTTAAGATAAAGCTTCAATTTTCTTAACTTATGCAGCCACGCTTATAGTAAGGTCTTTTAAAGTACTAATAGCGCTTGCCGCGTACTTTAATATGGAAGTAAAGCAGTTTCATATTATTAATACGTTCGTTAACGCTCTTAGAGACCTAAGGAGTGCTTTAGTCATATGCTTCTTATTAAATGGCTTTAAGCGCCCTAGTATAGTAGTAGAACTGGACCGCGCGCTCTATAGGCTGAAAGACTCTTTAGTGCTATAGTATAAGAACTTCGTAGGAACGCTTAAGGGCCTTTAACTTAAGCTACTAGGCGAGGAGCCTTGTATTTTTATAATAAAGGATCGCATAGTCTTTATAGCATTTTATATTAACGATATTCAAGTGTTATATAAGGCCTTTAACTTAGATTAGGCGACTCGTCTAATTGAAAACCTAAAGAGGGCGTATGAGCTTACTATTATAGGAAACATCTCTTAGTTCCTTAGAGTAAGATTTATTTAAGATAAGAAGGCAAAGAGGATCTCCTTAGTTTATAATACCTATATTAAGAAGATCGCTTAAAAGTTTAAAGTAGATATAAGGAAAGTGCTTAATACTTTATTACTAAAGAAGGAGTTTATTAAGAACTTAGGGCAAGCTTTCTTAAAAAAGGTAAAGGAGTACTAAGAGAAAATAGGCTCTATTCTCTATATAGCGATTATAATACGCCTGGATATTGCATTCGCAGTCTCTTAACTATCTTTCTTCCTAACTAATCTAAGCTTTGAGCACCTCTTAGCTGTAGACTAGATGCTTTAATACCTATATAGTACGCACTTCTTAAGAATTGCCTATAGCTTTAAGGATAGGGAATACTAATTAGTTGCATCTTTAGATGCTTCTTTTAAAAATGACTAAGAGACCTATAGATCCTTTTAAAGATACGTCTTCTTTCTATTTAAAGGATCGATTATTTGGAAAGCGAATCGTTAAGCAACTATTACACTCTCCTCTACTAAAGCAGAACTCTATAGTATAGTTTCTATTGCAAAGGAGATAATAGCTATAAAATGCCTCTTTAAGGAGATTCGCATAGACTCCCTCTTTAAATGGAATATATATTATAATAACTAATAGACAATTCGGCTAATTATTATAAAGAATAAAAAGATTAAGATAAGCCTTTAATATATCGAAATTAATAATATATAAATCCGCTAGGAGTATTAGAGAGGAAGCTTTTAGATAATCTACCTCCTTATTAAAGAGATGCACGCAGATAGGCTTATTAAAAACCTAGACCGCTAGAAGTTTAAGAGCTTCGTTTATTTATTAAACCTCTAAAGCTTTTAAATAATTGTTTAGCAACTCGCACTTGCTAGCGAGTAGTCACTTATTACTAAGAGACTTATACTTATAAGCTCTTACTCTCTTATAATTATATTTATTTATTTTCTCTTATAAAGTGTATTATAAAAGCTTCTCCTTTTTTAAAAATATAAGATAGGTAATATTCTTAAGCTGCTATTGCAAGGCGCGACCCTTTCTTAGATCCTTTTAGCTAAGGCTAGGAGCTGTAAAGCTATAGCTATAAGCTCTATATAGATCTCCTCTTAAGAGAGGCCTAGAGGCACTCCCTTAGCCAGAGGCCTGCTGGCGAATATACTAGCGATAGCAGGGGCGAAGGCGGGGGGTGCGGCAGGGGCAACAGGGGCGAGGATAGCAGGGGCGGCGGCGATAGTAGGAGCGGCGATAGCAGGAGTAGGGATAAGAGAGACGAAGGGAGATACTATAGCAGCGGCTGCGATAGTAGTAGCAGAGGGGATAGGAGCGGCGGCGGCGATAAGGGCGAATGGGTCTGAGCTAAAGGGGCTAGGAGCGAACGGGAATAGTATGCTAAGAGCAGGGGAGGCAGTGATACTACTACTCGTAGGAGTAGCAGGCCCTCCTAGTACTAGGGTCCGATTGCTCCTATCTTTTAAAATCAGCTTAGAACTTAATAAGACTTAATAAGATGTACTATAGAAGCTTTAAAGCGCATCCTTTACTGCATTAAGTAATAGTACTACCTCCTCTTTAAAGGCGCCGCAGGCGCGGGCCGATACGATAGCCTCTTAAAAGGTAAGGAAAGGTCTGCTAGCCTGCTAGCAGCTATTGCTTAGTATAGTATAATAGACGTAACGCGCACTAAAGGTGCTATTAAAGTACTAATAATCGAGATTGCCAGTACTCCTACGTATAATATAGCGTATATATGCATTGTTACGTTCTATTATAGGCTCTGGCATATAACGCGCAGCAAGGGCAGGGCTCTTTAGCAGCAGCAGCAGTAGCAGCGGCAGCAAGGGCGGCGGCGACGGCAGTAGTGGCTTATTGCCTAATAGGCGCTAGGAGGACTGCGCTAAGGTGGCAGCTCCCGCAGGAGCGCTAGCGACTTAGCGCAAAGTTAGTATAACGCAAGGTATAAGGACTCTAAGGGTCTTACTTTACAAGGGCGGCCGGGGCTATAATAAGCGGGAGTTCCTTCTATATTTAAAAATTATTAATATAAAAACGATATTTTTAAATAATAAAGGAGGGTTATTTTTAAAAGAAGGGAAGGAGAACCTCTGCGATAGAAATACTCTATAAGAAGCCTAATAGAGCACTAGCGTAGAATTGCGAAGATTCTTAAGCGCGCTTATTACCTATAGTGACCCTTCTCATTTTAAAAGGAACAACCTCTAAAGGGGCGGCATATAAGATAGAGCCTCTTTTCTTTATAACTACTATTCTTTCTTTTATTTTATTTATATAGCTAAGCGATTCTAAGAGTATTACCTAACTAAGAGGTATATTATATAGAATAGGCAGAGTCTCCACTTATTCTAAAGACCCTTTATATAACTCCTGCTAAGTTATAGACTTTCCCTTTTCTTTCCGAAGTCTCCTTACCATATATATACTAAAAAACAATATAATCAATCATCTTCTCTTATATCAGCGAGCCTCCTGAGCGACCTAATGAAGGCCCTCCAGCCGACCGTACCACATTAATTTATTTGATTTTAACGCAATTCTATTCGAAATAGCAATAGCTTCCGATTCTGATCGAAACATCAGACTTAAAGACCTCTAACTCTTTTAAAAGAACTAGTAATAATAGTTCGATAATTTAAAGCTTTACTTTAAGAGCAAAGGCATTAAAATGGCAATTCAAAAGACATTTGTTAAATATGCGAGAATAGCCCCTTATACTCCCTCTACCGATTCGTCTACTTCTACTTTAATAGCTAATACAACTGCTAAGGATTTGCTAAATATATTAAATAAGCTTAGCTTAAGAGCTTTAGTAGATAATAACCGAGAATCCTAAAGGCAGATTTTAAATATAAAAAAGGAGAAGGAGTATAAGTTAGCCTTAGCTAAATGCAAGCTTAAGATTAATAGAGGTTTAAGCGATAAAGACTGAGATTTTATTTAAATTTATAATAATATAAAGATAAGATAGGATACTTTAAAGGTAAAATACTCTTAGATAATTGCCTTTAATACCTAGTATTTACTATAGTAAATTACTTTATTTTAATATAAAAAAGATAAAGATAGTAAGGATATAGATATAAATATAGACTTTGCCTAGTTTATATTATATAAAGTAAAAAGGAGAGTAAGAGCCGCAGATCCTAAGATAGCTATAACTTTCAAGGAAACTTAGCTTTTTAGTTTCTTACTTAATAGCCTTCCTCTTAAGTTTGCTATTATAAAACAATCTCTTCTTATCTAACCCAACCTTAAGATCTATAAGAAGATCGACCTCCTTCAAACTATCGAATAAGACCTTAAAGGACGCTTTAAATCGGTAAATGCCGTATTATAAGGCAATAATAAGCTTAAGAAGAGGAAGGAGCGTAGGACGAGCCCTTGAGCTCATCGGGGATACTACTTCTATAATAGTACTTATAATATTACTAATTGTAAAGTTAGAAGGCAATTGATTAATATAGTCGCTAGCTTTAATATTAAGAAGTAATTGAAGCAGAAGTTAAAAAGCAAACTGCCCTTATCCTACTGAAGGCTATAACTATTAAGGAAAGGCAAAGGAAAAGGCTATTTAGCTAAAACTTTAATAGATACCTTTGATAATAATAGTAGGTTATTTAAACCTAAATCCACTTTCGATAATTTAGATAATAATTATAATAAAGATGCTTATATCTTAAAAGCCGATCTTTATAAGATCCTTGAATCCGACTAGTATAATAATACTAGTTATATAGTATATATAATTAATAAATCCTACCTATTTAAAGGCCCGCTTATTAAAATAAAAAGGCGCTCTATTAAGGTTAGTAGTAAAAGGTTATATATAGACTCGATAGGTATAGTAGAGATGAATATTACTAGCATTTCCTTCCTTTTGTAAAATATTCTCCTTATGCTTAGCCTAAGCATTAATCTTTTATCTAGCCGCAAGATTTATATAGAGTTGAATTATATAGGAGTTTTTAATAATCAATTTATATAGTTTATAAATAATAACTATAAAGTGATCTTTAAGACTAAAATTAAAGATGGACTTTATATTATCTTAAAGGTAATATTATAGAAATTGACTCTTAGGCCGGACTTATAAGTAGATTCTTTTAAAGAAAGTGCACTCTTTGTAACGGCTGCACCTCTACTTGGTGCAATTACCTAGGAGTACGGCGTTTTAAGGTTTTGCAATCTCGATTCGATATAGGGTTATCTCGAATCGACCCTAAAGGTGCAAAAGGATATTCTTGCATAATATTATATAAATAGATAAAGAGCCTTAAGCTGCTTATATATATAAGGAAGAAGGGCTCTCCCTTAAGGAGGGCTCTTTAACTTCTTCGTTTCCTTTATATTAGACCTATAGAATACGCCTTTTGCACCACTTCTTGCTACCATACTTGATCTCGCACTTCGGCGGTTCTATGTCGTTACACTCTTTGCCCTAATATAATTAAGCGAGGATAAGGAGAATAGATAGACTCTTAAGCTAGGATCGCAAATGAAATTCGCGAAAATGACTCTTAAGCTAAGACTATAGGTAGAATGTAATATATCCTTAAAGATGACTCTTAAGCTAGGATTATAAGTGAATTTAATAGAAATAACTCTTAAGCTAAGACTGCGAGTGGATTTTACAGATTTGCTAATAATAACTCTTAAGCTAGGATCGCAAGTGAAATTCGCGGAAATGACTCTTAAGCTAGGACTGCAAGTGAACTTCGCGAATTTATTAGAAACGACTCTTAAGCTAGAACTATAAGTAGATCTTACTATTTCTAGGAAATCGACTCTTAAGCTAGGACTACAAGTAGATCTCGCGGTTTTATTAAAAACGACTCCTAAGCCAGGCTTATAATTAGAAAACGGCAAAACCTCGAACTGCTATTACTAGTCCTTTTTAACCGCTAATAAAGAAGTATCGACTGATAATAGGCTACTAAAGCTATTAAAAGCCGAAAGCCTATTAAGGTATTAGCTAATATATAGAAGATTCGCGCATTTAAGGCTAGAGAAATTAAAGGGCCTATATAAGGTCTCGACCTTAAAATAGAAGATCTAAGTACTAAAGGATCGCCTGGTATGCCGAATTTGCAAGCTGTTGTGCAGAAAATAGGCTAAATATACTAGTACGCGCCCTAAGGTATGGATTCACATTTTGGCCGAGCGGTATTATATACGATAGTTATAAGCCCTATAAGCGTAGTAATAAATCTTTTCACATTCCTCTTATGCAAGGTTTAGCCGATGTTTCTCACTTCGAAGTTCTATTAATAAACCACTTTTCAAAGAATTCGGCAATAATTATACTGGGTTTCGACTGCATTAATAGAAGTTTCGACAGATTCGAGTAAAACGACCTCTAATATATGGCTAAAGAAAAATGCATTCCGGCCTTCTGACCACCTATTTTCTACTAGCTTAGCGGTCTATGCGCTATATCTACGCTACTATAGACTAGGCTAGTACTTAGGCCATCGGAAAAACTATTCTTCCGGCGACCTAAGGGGTGTATTATATAGAAAATAGGCTAAATATGCTAGTACGCGCCCTAAGGTGTGGATTCACATTTTGGCCGAGCGGTATTATGCATAACACAAGCTGATAAAACTTTAAAATCGAACGCGAATTAAGCTTAATCTATAGAAAGATTCGATACTAGCGCTAATATCCATTAATATTACTAGACTATTTATAACCTTAATCAAAGGAAATAATTGGTTTTCTTAAATAGTAGATAACTCCACTTAATAGATATGGACCATTTGCACTAGGACTAAATCTAAGCTTATTGTAGAGACCTGGAAGTGGAGGATCTCGTGACATAGGTCATATGGTCAGATAAGGACTAAGAAAGGGGTATATATAGGACTACTATTATACTTAAAGACAGCGCGTAATGCCAACTACCTATTCTACCCTTAACTAATGAATTGTCCTAGTTCTTATCTTCGGAGAGCCTGCTTATAGTGCTTCCTCCCTTTGTTCTTTAGTCTTTATATAGGCCTATTCTTAGGTGTTGTTCCTGCTCCCTCTTATATTGGTGACCTACGCAGGGACGATTCCTTTAAGATTTCGTCTTTATACGACTTCTCCTCTTGATTCTCTTGGTTCGCAGACAAGAGATCAACCTCTCAAAACAACAATCATTCAGTTATTTGTAACTGTCGGTTGCTACTCTTTACTATCAATAACCTTAGATTTTCCTATTTCGGCCCCTATTCCGTCTCTCCTACCTTTGATCTAAAAAGCTTGAATTGTTAGCTTATCGGTACGATTGTCGGGTTTCCAGCCTCTCTAATACGAAGAAGTTTGATTAGCTATTATAGCTACTTTAAATAATAGCAGTTTCGAGTATTTAAGTAATATTAAACGAAAGCTCTAATCGGGAGTGTCTTCTCAGCTTTCTTAAAAAGCTAAATTAGATACTTTAGCTGCCTCTACTTAATAGAACCCTATTCTTTACTTTAGAAATAACCCTTAGGATATACTGATTTCGAGAATTAATAGGAATTATCCTAAAAGCTAAGATGAATCTTTCTTAGAAACTTTATCTTAGAAATTGGTCTTTGACTTAATAAACCTTTTCTTACTACTAATGATTGCAATACCCTTATTTATTACTTTATATCTATTAAAGAAGTCTTAATAAAGTATAAATAAACTTTTAGCAGAAGCCGGATTTTCACTCTTAGGCTAGGCCTGCGAGTAGGAATATAAAAATACAATTTTACGCAACTTAAGTTCTTTACCTTTCCCTTTAATAACTGCACCTGCTTTTTTAATATTAATATTTGAAAATATTAAAAATATTAATTTTAAACCTCCTTTTAACCCTTTGCTTAAATCTTTTTAAGTCTATCTTAATCACTTTAAGATTGACTCGGATTTTAAAAACTCTTTAAAATACCTTAGGCCTTGTATTCGACCTAGCTCTCCTTCTATTAAAACGAATAAAGCAATAATAGCCGCCTTTAAAGCTATTATTAATCATTTTCCCCTTTTTAATTCCCTTAGCGCTCCTTATTTCACTAGAGCTAATATTACTGATTTCCTTAAATAATATAAGAAGACTTATTATAATTTTGGCATTAGATATAATGAGATAATCAATCGACTTCCTTATTACTATAATTAAATTAGTAAAGATATTATCAAATCTTTGCTTAAGTAGAAGCTTTGCGAATCTTAGGAACTCCTTATTAAGGCTTTTAAATCTGAATTTTAAGAATTTGATAGATAGTAGATTCGCGATACGCTGGCCTTTTTAAAGGAGTTTATTCTTATTACTTATACTCCTAAGGAACTTAAAAACTACTATCGGACCTTTATTTAAGTGTCGAATACCTTAATTAATTAGAAAATACTTAATAAAGTTGAAAGAGGCTGCCTTTTCTTACTCGGATTACCTATTAGCCTTTGAAATAAGATTATTAAGCATTTTAAGATCGATAAGCAAGACCTTATGTGGTGCGGTCGGCTGGAGGGCCTTTATTAGGTCGCTTAAGAGGCTCGCTAATATAGATAAAGATGATTAATTATATTATTATCTAGTATATATATAGTAAGGAGACTTTGGAAAGAAAAGGGAGAGTCTATAACTTAGTAAGAGTTACGTAGAGGGTCTTTAGAATAAGTGGAGACTCCGCCTATTTTATACGATATACCCCTTAATTAGGCGATGCTCTTAAAATCGCTTAGCTATATAGATAAAATAAAAGAAAGAATAGCAGTTATAAGGAAAAGAGGCTCTATCTTATATACTACCCCTTTAAAGGTCGTTCCTTTTAAAATAAGAAGGGTTACTATAGGTAATAAGCGCGCTTAAGAATCTTCGCGATTCTACGCTAGTGCTCTATTAGGCTTCCTATAGAGTATTTCCATCGCAGAGGTTCTCTTTCCCTTCTTTTAAAAATAACCCTCCTTTATTATTTAAAAATATCGTCTTTATACTAATAATTTTTAAATATAAAAGGAACTCCCGCTTATTATAGCCTTAGCCGCCCTTGCAAAGTAAGACCCTTAAAGTCCCTATACCTTGCGTTATACTAACTTTGCGCTAGGTCGCTAGCGCTCCTTTAGGAGCTATAACCCTAGCGCAATCGTCCTAGCGCCTGCTAGGCAATAAGCCGCTGCTGCTATCGCCTTTGCCGCCGCTGCCGCCCTTACTACCGCCGCTACTACCTAAGAGCCTTACCCCTACTGCGCGCTATATGCCTAAGCCTATAATAGAGCGCGATAACGCATGCGTATATTGCATTATACGCAAGAGCATTAGCAATCTCGATTGTTAATGCTTTAATAGCACCTTTAGTGCGTATTACATTTGTTATATAGTGCTAAGTAATAGCTACTAGTAGGCTAGCGGACCTCTCCTTGCCTCTTAAGAGGCTATTGTATTAGCCTATGCCTGCGGCGCCTTTAAGGAGGAGGTAGTACTACTACTTAATATAATAAAGGGTGCGCTCTAGAGCTTCTATAGTACGTTTGTTAAGTCTTATTAAGTTCTAGGCTGATTTTAAAAGATAAGAGCAATCGGACCCTAGTGCTAAGAGGGCTTGCTACTCTTGCGAGTAGTAGTATTACTACCTCTCCTACTCCTAATATACTATTCCCGTTCGCTCCTAGGCCCTTTGGCTTAGACCCGTTCGCCTTTACTACTACTGCTACTCCTATCCCCTTTGCCTCTGCTATCGCAGCTGCTGCTATAGTCTTTCTATTTATCTTCTTAGCCCCTGCTATTACTGCGCCTGTCCTCGCCGCCGCCCTTGCCGCCCTTGCTCCTATCGCCCCTGCCGCACCCCCTGCCTTTGCTCCTACTATCGCTAGTATATTTGCCAGCAGGCCTCTGGCTAAGGGAGTACTAATAGGCCTCTCTTAAGAGGAGATCTATATAAAGCTCTTAGCTATAGCGTCTTAGCTCCTAGCCCTAGCTAGGAGAATCTAAGAGAGGGTCGCGCCTTATAATAGCAGCTTAGGAATATTACCTATTTTATATTTTTAAAAAAGGAGAAGCTTTTATAATACGCTTTATAAGAGAAAATAAATAAATATAACTATAAGAGAGTAAGAGCTTATAAGTATAAATCTCTTAATAATAAGTGACTACTTGCTAATAAGTACGAGTTGCTAAACGATTATTTAAAAGCTTTAGAGGTTTAATAAATAAATAAAGCTCTTAAACTTCTGGCGGTCTAGGTTCTTAATAAGCCTATCTGTGTATATCTCTTTAATAAGGAGGTAGATTATATAGAAGCTTCCTCTTTAATACTTCTAGCAGATCTATATATTGCTAATTTCGATATATTAAAGGCTTATCTTGATCTTCTTATTCTCTATAACTATTAGCCGAATCGTCTATTAGTTATTATAATATATATTCCATTTAAAGAAGGAGTCTATGCGAATCTCCTTAAAGAGGCGTTTTATAGCTATTATCTCCTTTGTAGTAGAAACTATATTATAGAGTTCTACTTTAGTAAAGGAAAGCGTGATAGTCGCTTAGCGATTCGCTTTTTAAATAATCGATCCTTTAAATAGGAAGAAGATATATCCTTAAGAGGATCTGCAGGTCTCTCGGTTATCTTTAATAGAAGCATTTGAAGATGCGACTAATTAGTATTCCTTAGCCTTAAAGCTATAAGCAATTCTTAAAAAGCGCGTACTATATAGGTATTAAAGCGTCCAGTCTATAGCTAAGAGGTACTTAGAGCTTGGATTAATTAAAAAGAAAGATAGTTAAGAGGCTGTGAATGCAACGTCTAAGCGTATTATAATCGCTATATAAAGAATAGAGCCTATTTTCTCTTAGTACTCCTTTACCTTTTCTAAGGAAGCTTGCCTTAAGTTCTTAATAAACTCCTTCTTTAATAGTAGAGTATTAAGCACTCTCCCTATATTAGCTCCAAACTTTTAAGCGATCTTCTTAATATAGGTATTATAAACTAAGAAGATCCTCTTTGCCTTTTTATCTTAAATAATCCTTACTTTAAAGAACTAGGAGATATCTCTTATAATAGTAAGCTTATACGCCTTCTTTAGGTCTTCAATCAGACGAGTCGCTTAATCTAAGTTAAAGGCCTTATATAACACTTAAATATCGTTAATATAAAATGCTATAAAGACTATATAATCCTTTATTATAAAAATACAAGGCTCCTTGCCTAATAGCTTAAGTTGAAGGCCTTTAAGCGTTCTTGCGAAGTTCCTATACTATAGTACTAAAGAGTCTTTTAGCCTATAGAGCGTGCGGTCCAGTTCTACTACTATACTAGGGCGCTTAAAGCCATCTAATAGGAAGCACGTAACTAAAGCACTCCTTAAGTCTTTAGAAGCGTTAATAAATGCGTTAATAACGTTAAACTGCTTTACTTTTATATTAAAGTATATAGCAAATGCTATTAGTACTTTAAAAGACCTTACTGCGAGCGTGGCTGCATAAGTTAAGAAAATTGAAGCTTTATCTTAGAGATCCCTTTGCATAATTAGCTATAATCGGCACTTTAGAAGCTCGCTAGAGCTATTGACCTTATAGGTAAAAACCCATTTTAATAGTATCGGCAGGGGCTTTGAGTAGTCCCTTTATATAATTCTCTAGCAACTTCGAGATTCTAAATTCCTAATCTCCTAGCGCCTTCCTTCTTTAAATCGTTCGCTAAAAGGGTGCTTCTCTAGGTCTAGCTATCCTTTCGGAGGCTTCGGCAGAGAGCCTTAGTACTATAGGCGGTTAGGAGACTGCGCTCTATCCTTTACCTAACTATCAACTGCAGCTTTAATAACTATATAAACTATCAAATAGTCCTTCTTATCCTCCTTTATCTATTTGTTTATTTAAAAGGTCGATACAAACTCCTACGTATATAAGGAGTAGGGTAAATTAATATTACTTTAAAAGAGTATATACTCTAAAGCGGTAGCGTATACTTTTAAAGTCTCCTATTACTTAACGCTTAAGCGTCTTATCCTCTTTTGCTTAAAAAGAGGGAGTTCCTCCTTATACTTTTCTTTATAAGTCTCCTCTTCTATTTTTATTATTACTAAAGGTTCCTTTAAAAGTCTAAGTAACTTTATCTCTTAAGCTTATAGTCTTTAAGCTAGTATTACAACTTAAGGTATTATATTATTAAAGCCTACTCCTCTTATTAAGTCGCTTCTTATAAGACTATTAGAGCTCCTTTTAAATCTTAGTAGTAGTGCCTCTAGCCTTCTACTAGAGTTTACTAAGGCCTGCCTTTATAATCGAAGACTCTATCTTAAAGCCCTTAAGCCATTTCTATTCTTATATAGAATAGTAGCTAGAGATCTGCTGATCGCCCTATAGAACTCGTCTTTAAAGACTCCCTTAAAGTCGTCTACAGTTCCTTCTTTAATAGGGCCTCTATAGGGAATCATCACCCTTAAGCTCTAGTTGCTATTTGCCTTCTTAGAGACTGGCGAAGTGGCTTTCAATTCGCTTACTTCTACTCTTGAGTTTCTAAGCGGGTCTTTTAAAGAATTTGGATTTAAGTTAAGGCCTTTTATATTATTAATTAGAGGCTATAGAGCAGCGTCGGTCTATAATGCAGGCTCTTCTTATATAACGGCTTCTTTTATAGCAATTGCGTTCGGCCTTGCAATAAGCTCCGATTCCTTAAAAATGCCTTTGAACTTAGTATCCTAAGCTCCCTCTCTCTCTCCAATCAATTAGAAGGTCGTCTCAAGTTCCTAGCGCGATATAGGGTTTGCGCGCTTAGCTTTTAAACTATAGAAGAGAGACTTATTAAATTCAATATTATAAGTTATTATTACTCACTAAAGTATAGGAACTCAGATTCTATAAACATTAGAAGTAATATATCCAATTAAGTAACCTAAGTACCCTTATAGTTCAATTTTAAAGGTTCAGCAGTCCCTTCCCGCCTCCTTCTCTTTAATTAAAGGGTATGCGCAAGCGCTATATATATAAACGCGACTTTAATCGGGCTTTAAGCTTACTATTATCTATTTAATAAGCAGCAGCTTATAGAATTGAAAATACTATTTAAACCAACTATAGAGAGCCTTGCTTAATAAGATCATCTTCTTCTTAGTAAGTAGGGAGATATTATAAAAGTATATAGTAGCCTTTATAACCTCCGGCTAAAGGCTCGCTAGAAGTCTGGCATAGATCCTTATTTTAATAAAGCGTTTAATCAACTCCCTTCCTACTCGCTCTGCACCTCTATTAAGTTAGTATATATAAGCAGGAGTAAGCTTTAAATCAATTCCCTCCTCTTTTACCTATTTCTAATACTCTATAAGAGAGTCTTCCCTTAAGGAGATTACTAAAGTGTTATTATTTTGCCTGATTTTGCAAATGGAAAGCCTATATTAGCGTTTCACCTATACTTTAAAGGCCTAGAGGACCTTTATAACTACGTCTTTGCCCTTTGATCTTAATAGGAATATCTAAAGCATACTGCTATACTTATCCTTAATTAAAAGAACCTATAAGCAACTATTATATAAGTTGTTTAGAAAGTTAAAGAGATCTTAAGAGATCTTAAAGAAGGGCCTTAGAGATCGGTTCTTAAAGGTAGCGCAAGAAATAACTTACTTAGCAGATGCTACTATATATAAAAGGCACTCTAGCCTTTATATTCCCCTAATCTTCACTCCCTTAGCGCACTTAACTAGCGCTTAAAGAGCCTCTGCACCTAGGTAGCTAGCGCGAAGGTACTAAGTGTATATATTATTATCCTACACCTTAATAAGTGCATAGCTAGACTAGAACCTATTATAGAGCGTCGTCTTAGCTATAAGGAATGCTATTAAGGCAGAGAAGTTATATTAAAGCATATTTAAGAGATCCAAATAGTTAATAAGCTTATATTTAAAGAAAACGAGATTATAGCAATGCTCTAATTAAGCTCGCTTTACAGAATCTCTAATGCTCTTAAAGCGCAAAGTAAGGTCTATTTTAGAGTATTAAAAACCCTTATCTATAAGGAGCCTCTCTGAGATGATATTAGTAGTAAACTCCTTTATAATAGCAATATTGCGCAACGTTATCCCTATAAGAGAGCCGTTACGCTATAGAAGAGAGTCTACTATATATCTATCACCTCTCCTAATGATTAAGAGTCTTAAGGTACTTGCTTTAATATATTACTGCGAGTCGCTAAAAGGCTTAAAGGTGCCTGCGATAAGTAAATCCTTTGAATTAATAATATAAGTAGCTGCGCAATTATTAAGGAGCGTACTTAAAGAGAGCGGGTAGCGTTTTAGCTTAAAGAGGTAATAGATATTAAACGATTCTTTAAAAGCGTTAAAGGTAAAGGGATCTATTACTATAAAGACTAGTAAGTTCTCCCTTTTATTACCTAAACCGTCCTCTTTAGAGGCTAAAGCCTTTCCCTTGAATTTATCAATCGCTATTATTATAATATCATTCTCCTTAAGCTATGCTTAAAGACCCTTAAACTAGTCTCCTGCGTTTAACGCCTTTCGTATTTGTAAGACCTCCTCTTGCAAAAGGAGAACCTTTATATTTTCCTTACGCCTATCTATAGTATATAATAGTTTCTAATAGTCCTAGGGCTTTTAATAGTGATTTTTAAAGCCTCTATAAGGGCACTTAGGCCTAATCTCTCTTTTAGAGCTTATAGAGCGATTTTAGGAGCTGCTCGCTAGAGCCTACAAAGGGGTTTCGGCATCTAGGAGAGACTCTCGAGTAGTAAAAACTACTAGCCCTTTATTATCGATCGCTCTATTGGATTCAATGCCTGCTAGGGCGCAGCTCAGCTGCATTAGGTTATGCTTGCATAGGGTTCCTATTTGCTTATTAGTGATAATTTCCTCCTTTAAGCGAGTCGCCTAACTTAGATTGATTTTTACTATAATTGAGTCTAAAAAGTCAATAACTCCTAGTCTCCTTTTGATCTTAGGAAGATTGTATTATTCTGCTAAGCGATACGCCTCTTACTACTCCTGGATCTACTACTAAGTATTAGTTCTCTTAGTCTTGCCTTGGTATAGTATATTGCGATACTAGAGCCTTATCTGAGATTAAATAGCCTCGTCGGAAGGTGTAATATCACGCTTTAAAATAGATACTAGGCCTTAGAGTAAGAGTTGCTAGTTTACTAAAATGGAATGCGGGTTGTTAGCAGTAGTTCTAGTTATAGGAGTATCTCCATTAGGTATTAAAGAGGAGAGCTTCTTAGCTTGGATTTATACTTAAGCTATTGCAGAAGCTAGGAGCATTCTATCGACAGTCTTAGAGACCTATTTTAAGAGTAGCTTATAGTGTTTGCGTTAGGTCTTTTAAGTTTCCTTACATATATAATGCTCCTTTATTAGGATTTTATATTTATCCTTAATATCCTTATAAGAAGCCTATAGAAGAGGAGCCTTTAACGGATCTCCTAAGGGAAAGCAGGCGTAAATCTATTTGGATAGAGTCGCTATATACTTTTTATACGACCTTGCGTATATTACGCAGAGGTTAGCCGTTTCCAGTTCCTTAAGCTCCTATATAGAGGGAGCTTAAGGCTCAGTCTCTATAATTGACTTAAATAGGAGTCTTAGATTAGCAAAAATGGTAATATTATAGAGCTTAGCGAAGAATATATATTTACTAAACTACTTCACTTAAGAGGCAGAGGTATTAAGGCAAGGCTTAGAGATGCTTAAAGAGTTAGACATATTGAATAGAGTTTAATAAAAAAGGTTAGGTATATAAATGAAGTTTAAAAATAAGGTTCGATTGGAAATTGGAGATTTGTTAATTAAAAATAAAGGTCCTTTGAGTTATTATAAATACTCGAAAAGTCGGTTAAGAGCTTAAAAGGCCCTTTAGCCAGTTGCATACGAAGAGAAAGCATATTAAAATGCTCATAAGGCTTATAACTATAGTGCAGTCAGCTGGAGGGCCTTTATTAGGTCGCTTAAGAGGCTCGCTAATATAGATAAAGATGATTGATTATATTATTATTTAGTATATATATAGTAAGGAGACTTCGGAAAGAAAAGGGAGAGTCTATGACTCAGCAGGAGTCACGTAAAGGGTCTTCAGAATAAGTGGAGACTCCGCCCATTCTGCACGACACGTATACTCTAAGGGTTGCCTTTGATAAAGAGCTTGTGAGGCTTTACTTTATTAAGCTTAAGAACCAATTGATATAATAGACTATGTCTTTTCTATACTTCAGACTTAGCTTATTATCTTTAATAAGCTTTGCCTAAGTCTGCTAAGATTAAGTAAGAGCTTAGCGGTAAACTGATTATAGAAACTTTGTAATCGCAAGGGAGCCTTAAACCTTTGGGATTCTATATATTTGTACTTCCTAGTAGATCTCCTTAAAGCTAGTAAGCTAGGTCTTCAAGTCCACTTTGCTGCTCTTTATTTTAAAGAGCTTATTATTATAGTCTTCCCGAATTGATTCTATTATACTAACCTTAGAAGGGGCTAGTTCCTTGCGCAAGTGCTTTATAATCTATTAAATTGATAGTTTCCCTGCTTCCTTGCAATTATATTATACTACTCAAAGTAGCGTAGGGTGTACTATCTTAGTAATCTAATAGTATAACTGAGTATAAGAGCTCCTATTCCTTTTCTACACTTCTACTATAAGATTGTATTGCGTTACCGCCATTTTATACTCCAGCTCTACGTCTTTAGCTATTATCTTCGCAGGTAGTGCTAAAGCTAGCGTTTATTAATCGGTAGCTTCCTACTATTAGTATAACTTGTAGTAGCTTTGCAATATTCTCTAATCCTATCCTTTTACAATTTTTTCAAACTGTAGCGGTTCTATTTCTAGATCTAGCAAATATAGAGCTTCGTTCTTATAAAGCGGAGCTTGATTTCCTATTTCTATAGCATATAGTTTAAGGTTATTAACCTATCTTGGCTTCTCTATATGCTTTTAAAGCCGTAGAAATTCGGCCTAAAACTCTAGCTTAGCGTACTAAATGCGCTATAACTTCCTATCCTAGAGTATAACTCCACTAGAGCTAAGCTCCTAAGCTTCTTTTTATTAGTATTCGCTTATATTGACTAGGATAGTAGGGAGTATAGGTTCTATTAGTTGACTAAGAGCGTTGGAACGTCGAGTCTAGTTATATAACGCGTATAGGCGAGGGAGAATAGATGAAAATAGTAGTAAAACCTCTCTAAGAAGCCTCTAAACACAGTGGATTTTTAATCGTTTGCTCCTAAGAGTCGCGAATAGTGCTGATAACAGTCGTATTGTATTTAGAGGTGGATTCTCAGTAGTGGCAGAAGCTTGTAAAATTCTACTCTAACTGTATATCTGAGCTCCCTTTATAGAAGTGCTCCGTGGCCACTTTAGGGGTATATTACATAAGCCAGTCCTCAGAGGCCTCAGCGCCTGAGGCTCCTCATGGCGCAACACCTTGCCTTACGAATCCCTAGGGCAAATTTCCCCTTTCTAAGTGCTAAACGGCTATAAAGCTCGCTTATCTTGGAATTTAATTAACCTAGAGCCTCTATAGATATCAATTGAGAGATTAAATCGTAAAATAGCGCTCCGCATAGCTACTAGAGCTTAAAAAGTAGTCCAATTCGCTTAATCATCTCTTTAAGCATAATAGGCTAAAATGAAACGGCTCGCAGACCTCTACTGCTGGCCAGTTGATTAGACTATAGGTGTAACGGCTGCACCTCCACTTAGTGCAATTACCTAGGAGTACGGCGTTTTAAGGTTTTACAATCTCGATTCAACGTAGGGTTATCTCGAATTGACTCTAAAGGTGCAAAAGGATATTCTTATATAATATCATATGAACGGATAAAGAGCCTTAAGCTACTTATATATATAAGGAAGAAGGGTTCTCCCTTAAGGAGGGCTCTTTAACTTCTTCGTTTCCTTTATATTAAACCTATAGAATACGCCTTTTGCACTACTTCTTACTCTTATACTTAATCTCGCACTTTGGTAATTCTATATTATTATATTAAATGAAGAAGTTCTTCTCTGCTAGAGACGGCTTTTAATAATATCCTACCCCCTTTGAAAATCGATTCGCGGTTGTTTCGACTTTCGATAGAGTTAGGATCCTAAAGATCTCTTAGATAAACTAAGAGCTTAAGTGTAGCTTATTAACTAGTATAATTAAGGAATGCTTTTATTAGCCGGATTTCCTTAACTACTCCTTTTATAGAAGTGCTATAGGCAGAAGTTAGGAGAGCACTATACTACTAGAACCCTTTTTCTGCAGAACCCCTTTTTAACTGAATCCCTATTAAAACTAAAATCAGTAAAATGAATTCCCTACTAGCCGGAAGTTAGCAAATACGGAATATGCCTAGTTCGTTTAAGGAACCAGCTTCTATAGGGAGTACCCCTACCCTAGCCCTTAGGGCTGGACCTTCCTCTGCTGCTAAGGGCAAGAGACTATAACGCTATAGCTAAGCTAATTAAGATGAATAAGACTTTTCGAACCTAAACGTCTTATAAGGAATAGTCTTAGGTTTAAAGGAATCCTTATAACGCTAAGATCAATTTAATCGACAATTGCAAAGTAAGATTAGTAGGATTGCTTAAGCTATCTCTAGCTTAGAGACCCTAGCTTATTAAAGCTAAGAGATAGCTTAGCGCGTGTATTAGACTACCGAGTGAGAATCCACCTACCTTTAACGAAGCGAGACCTAGCCTTTTCTAGAAGTCGATATAGATATAAAATAGCTAAAAATTCAGCTGATCGAAAAGATCACCCCCTTTGATAATAGAACCTCTTTGATATATAAGTAGTAGTTAGCTTTAGTCCGAGACCGATTGCAAGTTAATACCGACCTATATCCGAATAAGCGAGCTCGCTAAGCTCTTATTTAGGGATCTACTATAGGATAAGCCCGAATATACTTTAAACCTTAGTACCTTTCGGAGACTAACCCCTTCCAGAACTATTAAGAAATAGTAGAACTGCTAAGCAGTTACTTTTTAATTAGCTAAGAGGTAGACCTATTTTAATCTACTTTCTATCACCTTTATATAAGAGAAGCCGGTTATTCTAAAGAAACTTTCCCTTAGTTTTAAGCCTGATTCTAATCTATTGCAATCTAGGGAGAGGTCTTAAGATCTAAGTAGTTCTTCTTTATATAGAATAAGATTACCCCTTAGCTTAAAGCTGCCTACGCCCTAGCTAAGGCCTCTTAAGGAAAGGACTATACTATTATAGTTAACCAATTGAATGCCCTTAATGCTAAACGCTAAAGTAATTAACTTCTTAACCCTTCGATTAGAAGCAAGGCGACCTTAGTATTATACCGGAAGATATCCGGTTCGCTCTTTAATAAGACCGCTTATAGTCCGAGCGCCAGAAGTGCCACCCGAGTCTCTAGGCAACCAGCCCTAAAGGCGACTACCCCTTTCTACTAAGATATGCTAGCTAAGGCTAGTTCTCTTACTTTACCTCTTAAGTAAGCTACCTGCTAGACCTATAGTAAAACTAGTCACTATAAGACCGAGTGCCCTTTTATAAGTAAGATTAATGCCTTAGAAGATGCAAAGGAAGATAACCTAACTCTGGACTTAATTAAGAATAGGGTCGAAACGGAAGAAGATTAGGAAAATAAAGAGGCCTAGGAAAAGACTTCTACTTAGGCTTGCGAAAGTGCGACTTATTAAAGCTAGATCTTAACTCTTTAATAGAAGGGAAGCAATTCCTAACCTCTTATACTATTAGTATAAATGGACTTAGAGTATTATTATTAGCTTTAGTAGATACTAAAGCCCTTAGTTACCTGTTTTTAAATTGTTCCTTTTCTATATATCTTTCGAAAGCGACTGGTTTTAAAATTCTTCCTCTTCCAGCCCCTATTCCTATCTATAGATTTTAAAATACTATTTGCGCATAAGCTATATATTATATACGCTTTCACTTAATAATTAATAGAAGGCGCATCTATAATTACCCTTAGGTTATTCTTAACCTAGGCTAGCGTAATGCTATTATTAGAGTCAAATGGATACGCCGATTCCGATTTAAACTTAATTTAAAGGAGAACTGATTTATATAGCCTTTATATTACCCCTTATTACCCTGATTTGCAAAGGAAATCCTTATCTATCTTCCCCCTTTTAAAGGACTTTGGATCTGATCCAATTATTAAGCTGATATCAATCGCAGAGAATAGGAAATAGCTATAGACGAAGCTTAATAAATTAATAGAAAATAGTCTTATATTAATTTAATAGTCCCAGCTAGGCGCGAGATCCCTATTGCTATTACTAGGCCAGCGCCTTTACTTATAACTAAGCCGGATTTAGGAAAATAGTCTAATATGAATCGACTACAATCTGACCTTATTTGCAAATGCCCTAAAGCTGCGATTCCTATTTGCGAAATTAGTACTAATGCCTTTTATTATAATATAAAGCGTAAGGAGATTGAGTTCTTTTAAACTAGTATTTATAAAGTGGATAGGATCCTAAAGGAAAGATATAAGCCTAAGAATCCTAATATTGAAAAGCTAATTAACAATCGACTCTTAAAATAGTACTAATCTTTAAGATAAGCCTTCTTAAAAAGGGATGCGGATACCCTCCCTTCCTATTAGTACTACAATTATAAGATATAGCTAAAAGGGCCCTTGCCTAACGCCTATTTGCCTTTCTACCATTAATTTACTAAGGAGCTTAAGGTTATAAAGGAGTACTTACTTAAGAATTTAAACAAAGGCTTTATTGAGATAAGTACTAGCCCCTTTGCTTTACTAGTGCTATTTGTAAAGAAGGCCGACGGTAGCCTCCGATTTTGCATAGACTACCGAAAGCTAAACGCACTAACTTAGAAAGACGCTTACCCGATTCCAAGGATAGACGAGCTTTTAAGGCGAGTATCTAAAGCTAAGATTTTTATAAAATTAAATATTCAAGCCGCTTTCAATCAGATATAAATGGACCCCGAATTAGAGGAATATACTACCTTTCGAATAAGGTACAGATCCTATAAATGCAAGGTTCTCCTATTTGGCCTTTATAATAGACCTAGTACTTATTAGCAATATATAAATAATATTTTTTTAAATTACTTAAATGATTTTTATATAGTGTATTTAAATGATATTTTGATTTACTTTAAGAATATTAAGGAGTACTAAGGTCATATTGAAAAGGTGCTAAAACGACTCTTAAAGGCTGGCCTTTAAGTAGATATTAAAAAGTGCGAGTTCTATATTACTTGAACTCGATATCTTAAGTATATTCTAATAATAACTAGGATCGAACTAGACTTTAAAAAGGTCGAACCACTGCGCAATTAGAAGTACTCGAAAACTATTATTAAAGTAAAGTCCTACTTAGGATTTTACAAGTTCTACTAATAATTTATTTGCAACTTTAGGCTAATTGCTAAACCCTTCTCTATTTTAACCCAACTGATAGTACCTTAGAATTAGATAGAAGAGTACCGAATCGCTTTTGAAGAACTTTATAAGTAGTTACTCTCAATTTAGCAGATTTACTATTTTAACCCTAACTTACTTATAAAGCTAGAAACTAATACTTCTAATAGTATTATCGCTAAAGTACTTTCTTAATAATACTCCAATAAGCAATAGTACTTAATCGGCTTCTATTCGCATATACTCTTTAACTACAAACCTAATTAGGAAATATATAATAAGGAACTCTTTACTATCGTTGAATCCTACTATAAATAGAAACCTAAGCTTATATCACTTAAGGAGCAAGTTAATATTTACTCAGATCACCGCTCCTTTAAGTACTTTATAACTACTAAGGTTCTAACTGTAAAATAGTGCCGATAAATGGAATTTTTATCTAACTTCAATTTTCGAATTATTTATACTCTTAATAAAAACAATTAAAAGGCTAATATTCTTAGCCGCTAAGAGTAGGATATGCCGGTTTATAAATAAGCGAAGCTAAATAGCCGATCCTAGGTTCTGATTTCCTTAGCCTAATTAGACCCTTGAATTAATACCGAACTGGCCGACAAATTTCTCGCCGAATCTGCCGAAGGCACCCTTGCCCTAATATCAACCGATACTCTTAATTCGACCTTAAATTAACTTAAGGATTCCTTTAATTTGATTAAAAAGCTTTATTAAGATAATTGCGAATCCTTTTAAAAGATTCGTATTAACCTCTTTAAGAACTACTCCTTAAAAGATAGATTGCTTTACTTTAAGGAGCGTCTTTGCATATGCTATAATACTCCCTTATACACTTATCTAATTTAGAAAGCTTATAACCAACCTTTAAGCGCGCACCTTAGTAGCTTAAAGACCTATTAGCTACTTGCTCTTAAGTACTATTAGGTTAGGATAGGTTTAGACTGTAAAAGATTTATTGCAAACTATAGACCTTATCAATTCTCGCATTCAAAGACAATTAAATAATAAGGCCTCTTATAGCCTCTCCCTATTCCTAACTATCTTATATAGCACTTATATATAGATTTTAAGGATTTCCCTTTTAATAAGTATAGCTTTGATCGAATCCTAGTTTTTATAAACCGATTTAATAAAAGCGCTATTATAATTCCTTATTAAAAAGATATTAACGCTTAAGGAACTGCCCGACTGTTTATTCAATAGATTTATCGATTCGGCTATACTCTAGAGACAATTACCTTAGACTAAGGCCCTTAATTTATCTCCTTATTTTAGAAAGAGTTCTACTATATTATCAGTATTAAGATTAAACTCTCTATAGCGTATTATAAGGAGATTGATAGCTAAATAGAGATTATAAATAAGTATATTAATTTAAGACTACGGCCTTTTATTAATTACTATTAAGATAATTAGAATAAGCTGATTCTATTAATAGATCGTATGCAATCGACTCTCCCTTACGCTTTAATTAGTATAATCCTATATTAGCTTAAGTTTAAAGTTATACCTTAGATAAGTTAGGACTAGATCTCTTCAAAACCGTCTAGCCTATAAGAGAGATTGAACTAAGTAGAAGCTAGGCTAGTAGCAGAAAGGATGCACTTAGCTTAAGAAGTAGCAAAAGGCAATATAGAATACGCTTAGGAGAAAATGCGTAAGTCTATAAATCAATATTAAAGGGAGATTGATTAGAAACCTAGAGATATAGTCTACCTTTTGATAAAAAATCTTAAGAACTATTACCTTAATAGGAAACTGGCCAATTAATAAGATAGTCCTTTTAAGGTTCTTAAGAAGGTAGGCAATTTATATCAGATTAAGCTGCCTATAAGTTCTATAATATACAATATCTTTACGCTAAAGCTACTATTTAAAGATCTGCAGAACCTTTTACTAAGTTAAGAATAACCTTAGCCTACTATAGAAAAGATCGCTAAGTAAGAAGAGTATAAGGTATCTAAGATACTAAGTGTATGCCTATCTTAAGAGAACCTAGAGTACTAGGTTAAATGGACTAGTTATAACTTTGATTTAAGTTGGTATTGCGCCTTAAATTTTGCAAGATCCTTATATAAGATTCGCGACTTTTATTAGGCCAATCTTATAAAGCTAGGATTACCTTAAAACCTATAAGCTTAGCTAAAGGCTTAGGAAAGTAGTATAGATAATTATAGTCACTTAGAAGATAATAGGCCAGACGCAAAATAGGTTAGTAAATAAATCTAAAAATACAATTTAAAAAAAAAAAAAGGAGAAAAAATAATAAAAATAGAAAAATAATAACACTAGGCCTACTGCCCCCTTCCCTTACAACTCCTCCGACCCCTCTTCCTCTACGCTTAAGGAGATAAGCTCTAACTCTATTCTAGAGCTAGAGCTCGCCTCCTATCTACACCCTTGCCTAGAACGACCCCGACCTCCTCTTACTACTGCTAGCGCCGCCCTACTAGCCGCCGCGCCTAATGCTACCCTTATTACTACAAGCCCCCTTCCTCCTATAAGAGACTCCGCTACTATAGCAGTCCGCTCTACTAATGTAGCAATAGACCCTAGGAGGCCTAGCATAGTTCAGCTGGATTGCTTTAACCTTACTAGCTAGGACTTAATAAGGTCGCCGCGCTCCTATTAGAAAGTTAGCGATCGATTCGATACTAATTCAAGTTGAACTTATAGCAACTATCGCCTAGACCCCCTTTAGCTGGCTTGCTATAGCCTTAGCTATAGAGCAGAGCTCCGCAAGGCTAGTACGCTCTAGTTAGGAGCGACTAGTCGGAGCCTCTGCGCTAGCTACTAGCAAGAGGTTAATAAGGATCCAGGCGCGCTAGACCGCCTTTTAATAGAGCATCTCGCAGTTCCCTGCTAAAACCGTATACGCATCCTTATTATTATTATTATTATCTCCCTCTTGCTACTAAAGAGCTTCCCCCTGCTATTCCTTAAGGGCCGCGGATAGCGCCGCGAACTCCTTACCGATATAAAAGGGAAGCTATAAATAAGTGTTAGCGCGACTAAGCCTTTAGACTCGATTCGGGATACTTATAGGAATGCACTCCGCCTTCTGCTCCTAGTACTAGTAGCACTTCTTACTACGCTCCGATTCAAACTCGCACTTGTGCGTAATATCGCGCATAAGGCGCCGCACGTACTAGTAATAATAAACGCAGTAGGCCATTATAAGGGCGCCTGATAGCAAGGGAATTGGCACTAGGCGTATTAGACGCAATTCGACCTTGGACTAGGGCAAACTTACTTATAGTAGTTAATAGTAATAGTAATAATTATTTCTACTACTATATATTAGCCCTGCGCTATAGTAGTAGGAGTAGGAGACTTATACGATTATATATAGTTATTATACTAAGGAAGGAAGATCCTGCGAGGGAAAAACAAATTTAAGTGCATAACGCGACTTGCGCTAAATCAAATATAGAATAGCACCGTTTGTATAATAATGCGCTAAATACGTTACTATACGAAAATCATTACAACCTACTAACGCTTATAGGCAAGCGTTCTTAAAGGGGGAGGGTAGTATAACAGCTGCACCTCCACTTAGTACAATTACCTAGGAGTACGGCGTTTTAAGGTTTTGCAATCTCGATTCAACGCAGGATTATCTCGAATCGACCCCAAAGGTGCAAAAGGATATTCTTATATAATATTATATAAATAGATAAAGAGCCTTAAGCTACTTATATATATAAGGAAGAAGGGTTCTCCCCTAAGGAGGGCTCTCTAACTTCTTCGTTTCCTTTGTACTAGACCTATAGAATACGCCTTTTGCACTACTTCTTGCTCCTATACTTGATCTCGCACTTCGGCGGTTCTGTGTCGTTACAATAGGAGATGATATACTAATTAGTACTAAAAACTGGAAGCTCGATCGGCCGAGCCGGAAGCTCTCTAATAAGTGGTACAGCCTAATAAAAGTACTAGAAAAGCTAGAAGAAAGCTAGAAGCTACAATTGCCTGATTCGCTCCGTTCGATCTACCCTATTTTCCACTCCCACTTACTGCGTAAATACGTTCCTAACCTCTTGCTAAGATGTCGTGCAGAATGGGCGGAGTCTCCACTTATCCTAGAGACCCTCTATATGACTCTGCTAAGTCATAGACTCTCCCTTTTATTTCCGAAGTCTCCTTACCATATATATACTAGATAATAATACAATTAATTATCTTCTCCTACTTTTGCGAGCCTCCTAAGCGACCTAATAAAGGCCCTCCAGCCGACCGCACCATAGTTATAAGCCCTATGAGCACTTTAATATGCTTTCTCTTTGTATGCAACCGGCTAGAGGGCCCTTTAAGATCTTAACCGACTTCTCGAATATTTATAATAACTTAAAGGACCTTTATTTTTAATTAATAAATCTCCATTTTCCGATCGAACCTTATTTGCAAACTCTATTTATATACCTAACCTTTTTCACTAAACTCTATTCAATATATCTAACGCTTTAAGCATCTCTAAGCCTTGCTTTAATACCTCTGCCTTTTAGGTAAAGTGGTTTAGTAAATATATATTCTTTGCTAAGCTTTATAATATCACTATTTTTACCAATCTAAGACTCCTATTTAAGTCAATTATAAAGACTGAGCCTTAAGCTCCCTCTATATAGGAGCTTAAGGAATTGGAAACGGCCAACCTTTGTATAGTATACGCGAGGTCGTATAAAGAGTATATAGCTACTCCAGCCGAACAGATTTACGCCCGCTTTCCCTTAGGAGATCTATCAAAAGCTCCCCCTCTATAGGCTTCTTACAAAGATATTAAGGACGAATATAAAATCCTAATAAAGGAGCACCTTATGCGCAAGGAGACTTGGAAGACCTAACGCAAATACTACGAGCTACTACTAAAATAGGTCTTTAAGACTATCTGTAGCAAGGAGGTTCTCTGATAGTAAACTTGATAGTAAACTAGAAGAGGGCACGAAGAAGTATGAGGTGCAAACGACGATGTTGGGTGTCTTGATTCATAAGAGCTCTCTAACTAAGAGCTATTTAAGGTAAGCGGCCTTCTTAGTGAAGGCGCTAAGTCATGTGGCAAGTCATATGACATATCATGTGTATGATATGTCATGTGACAGATCATGTGACAAACATGTGACGGGCATACCTGCAACACTATCGATAGAACGCTTTTAGCTTCTGCGATGGCTTAAGCTTAAATCTAAGCTGAGAAGCTCTCTTCCTTAATACTTAATAGAGATACTCTTATAAGTAGAACTACTGCTAACGACCTATATGCTAATTTAGTAAACTAGCAACTCTTACTCTAAGGCCTTATTGGTACGCAGATTCCTATGCAGGAGGCAAGCTGCCCTCGTTCCTAGGGTCATCCTATATAGCTATACCATATGCGATATAAGGAGTTTCGTATGTATTTCGGACGGCTATTCAGCCGGAGGACTTTAAAAGGATATCTATATATAGCTAAGAGGGACTATAGGAGAGAGGATATTTATAGGTATAAAGGTACTATCTCAGTTATATAAAGATAAATAGATATTATAATAGATTCTTTTTAATAATAAGTACTTAACTATATTTATATAAATATCAATTATTAGTATAAAACCTATAATAATTAGTAGTAGCACCTTTACTATAGATAGTAAGGTTATTAAACTGAAGAATTCTTTCTTAATTTAAGAAGTACTTGATTGTATTTCTAGCTTACCTTAAATACTAACCCAAACGTATAAAGTAATATCAGTTACTACTAAAGGGGAAAAGGCGAAAGGTACGCAAATTAAGCTAGAGTTGTTACTTTAAAGGTAGATACTATCTTCTACTTGCGTTCTATTACGCATTATAATCAGGGCAAAACCGGAGTGCAATCGGTATCCTAATTATAATTAGATAATAGCGTAATAATATATAAAATACAACTACATCGGACTTCTTTCGGATCCTATTAAGGCATAGAGCAATATCTGGATAATATTAAGAAATGATTAAAGGAGGATTATTAATACCGCTTAATCTAAGGCAACCTTAGATACTAAGGGACTTTAAAAGGGATATAAGACCTTAGGAGGATCAACCTAGCGAAAAGGCCCTTAGATTAAAAGACTTATATATAGAGAACTTTTAAAAGATATTATAAGATGGCAAAAGGAAAGGGTTATACCTTACTAAGGACTTTTAAGAGGAATTCTAAGATTAGATAGTTAGCGATTTTAAATCGCTAGATAAGGACGTTCAATAACGCTTAAAGGACGACCTTTAGTATTATAAAGTATATATTTAGCGTAAGAAAGGCGTTTCAATCGGCTAGGCACTTTTCAATATAGTATATTAAAAAGGGAATAAGTAGCTAAAAGATTAGCTAGAATCATAGACTTAAGAAGTACCGAACTCAGTTATAGTATAATCTTTAAGATATAGAACAAGGTCTACTTTAGAATTTGCTAAATCTATACAAATAAGCGAGCCACTTGCTTAAAGGGTTACTATAGCTAAATAGGAGATACTACGCTAAGACTCGCTTTAGTAAAGATACCTTAAATATAATAATAATACTTTATAAGATAACCTATATAAAGCGGATACTTTAAGATAAATAATTGAATAATATAACTTTAAAAGAATACTATATTAACCCTAGTTAGGACGAACCTTAGTTATGCAATACCTAGAGATCCTGAATCTAATACTAATACCGCTGATCCAATTGAGAGATAGATTATTATTACCTTTTATTATAAGGAGGGGTTTAGAAGCGCTTCTAGACTTAAACTAAAGCGACGCTCAACTATTCTAATATATTATAGAACCTTTGACTTCGGATTAGGCTAAAACTCTTATAAATCTAAGTAAGATATATATTAAAGAAACTTAGTACTTAAGCGGTAAAGATCACTTTAATAAGAAGCTTTATATATTTGCCAATTTATACTAAAGAGCCTTTATAAACTAAAGTATATAGTATAAAGTGTTTCCTTTTATACTATAAGACTTAGCTTTAACCTATTACTATTAGTACCTATAAAATAAGAACTTCAATTTCGCTAAGCTAGTAGAGGCTATTCGGACCAATTATAAGATTAAAGAGAGAAGTAGTAAATTCCTAAGGAGGTGGTTTCGACTGATATTTAACCTATTCTAATAAGAAGACTATTAAAGGGGGAAACCGATCCTAACCTAACTTAGGAACTATATTAAGGAGCTATAAAACCTGCAATTAGGCCTATATACTAGTATAAGGAACGATCGATCGATTAAAGATAGACTTATATAAGGTATTTTTAAGAATCGGCTATTCCAAATAGTACTTTTTAAGCTACTAACGACATTCCTAGCTCTATTAGATAGCTTACAGGCTTGCGCAGGAGTAGTTGCCTAGGACGGACCATTTAGACCCTAGCACCCTGGTTTAGCTACTAATAGATCCTAATATCATTTGGCTAAGGAGCAAGGGTAATCTATAGCGCACTTTTCAAATAGAAAGATGAAGTTTGCCTAAGGTAATAAGAGAGGAATAACCTTTTAATTAAAACTAAGCTATATAAGATGCATTATATATTAGAAAAAGGATTACTATAGTAGTAAGCACTTAGAAGAAGAAAGAGCCGCTTAAAAGTCTTGCTATATAGCAAGCCGATAAGCTAAAGGCTATAAGCTAATAGATAAAATATATAAGGTATACTTAGCTTAAGAAGATAATAGAGCATATTCGAAAGGCAATAGGACCGATAAGGATAAGTAGGAAACGTCTTCGAAAGAGGAGGACTAGGCAAATAGCGACCCTAAGGATAGTAATATCAACTTTATTATAGTATTCCTAGCTTTTAAAAAGGAATATAACTTAAGAACTGTGCTTAATTAGCTTAAAAAGTAGAAGGCTAAATACCTTTTAATAATAAGGGTTAATAAACCGATATAAATAGACCTTAAGGTATTTATAACCTAGTAGATAGATTAATTCTTTTAAGGATTCCTAATCGATATAGGCGCCTTAAATAAAAATATAAGAGGAATCAACTAATTTAAAGCCTTATAAAATATATAAGACGCAGTTCTAGCTCCACTTAGGGCTGAAAAGTATAAAATTACCTTTAAGGCAGGTTTACGAAATGCAATCGGTAAGACAACTATTCAAATACCGGCAGGCCTTATAGAGTTCTTAATTATAAAGGCAAATATACCGTTTTTAGTCTGCTTATAATAACTCGATAAAATAGGAGCTAAATACGACAATCTGCGCAATTTGCTTATAATCGGTAAGGAGAAATACTTAATTATTAGAAAACACAAGTACCTATAGCTCTTACTTAATATAATAGAGCAACTTCTAATAACTTTAAAGGGTACGATTAATATATACTACTTAATAGAAATAGAGATCCGAAGGCTATATAAAAGATTTAAACATCCTTTGGTAAAACGCCTTAAATACCTCTTGAATTAGGCCGGTTATAATATAGACTCTAGTATTATAGCAAGAGTAAAGGAAATATACTAATACTACTAACTCTACGCCGATGCCCCTTATAGATTCCGATTTAAGCTATAAGATAATATCGACTTCAATTATACTATATATATCGATATTACTCAGTTTAGTAAAAGGAACGCCTTCTATATAGTTGATAAAGCAATAGGATTTAGAGCCGTAAGGTTCTTATAGAAGGGAATAGGAGCATATTCGGCTGATGTAGTATTTCGAGCCCTTAAATTGGCTTGGCTAAATACGTATATTAAACCTCCTGATTTTATAGTATACGACTATAGTACTAACTTCAACTCGGTAGAGTTCAGAAGCTCTTTAAGATCTATAGGAATAACCCTTAAACTGGTTCTTATAAAGGCGTACTACTCTATCGGTAAGGTCGAATGGTATTATCGCCCTTTAAGATGTGCCTTTGAGATAATAATAGCTGAATACCTTTAATTAAGCGACGATAAGAGGCTGCAAATGGCTATTAAAGCAGTTAATAATATAGTAGGGCCTAATAGGATAATTCCCACTTTGCTCGTTTTCGGGGCATATCTGAGGCTGATTGAACTAGACCTATTAAATCCGTTGGTAGAATAGAGGGTAGTAATAATTAAGAAGGCTATAAAGGAAGTAAGGAAGATCTATGCTACTTATAAAGTTAATAATACTTTAAGTATAAGGAATGGCCTTAGAACTATTTATATCTACGATTTAAAGCTAAAAGACCTAGTATTAGTATATTAGGAGAAGGGAGGATAGATAGGCCTATTCGAGTTCTTAGGCTTAGAGAACGAAACCTATATAGTCAATATCGGCGGTAAAATAAGGTACTTTAGATTAATAAGCGTACGTCTATTTAAAATCGATAATAAAGAAAACTGCTTAAAGGAAACTAAAGGAATTAAACTTAAGGATCGAACGATTATTGAAAAGGGGTAAAACGCAACTGATATTGATAAAGAAGTAGAGCCCTCTCGCTTAATTAAGCCGCAACTTAATAGCTATAAGCAATCGCCAAGAGTAGAGGTTCCTTTTATTAAGCCTATTTCTAGCCTTTTTATAATTGATAATAACTATAATACTAAGATATAGATATCCTTTAAAGCAGACGATAAGCTATATATGGCCAAATTAGAGGTATTCCTAATAGAGAAGGAGAATAGGGATTAGGAACTATCGCAAAAGCTATAGGCAAAAGGCAAGATTACCACTCTTAGGCGCCCTTTTTAGCAATCTCGCTTAAAGGAGTATTAAAGGCTGATAAACGAAGGGGTATTTATACCGATGAATAAAAATGACCCTATTATAAAAGGCAAGAGGATCTTTAAATCGAGAATAGTTGATAAGATAAAGGGGAAGGGAATAGACCACCTATTCGAAAAATCAAGGCTAGTTGTATAAGCTTAGAACGATACTAGTAAGAAGGAGGAAGGTATAATCACCTAATTTCTAACGATCTAATAAGCAGGCTAACACCTTTTAGTATCACTTTTAGTATCAATTTAAAAACACTTTAAAGAATAGGGCAAGAAGGGCATTCTTAGCCTATAGGATATTATATAAGTATATACCTAAGCAGCTTCGAAGCTACTATATAATATATTTATATTTCCCTTATAAGATATCGCTAAGCTATTCCCCGCAGGTACGGTCTTTAAAGTGGTACTACCGCTTTATAGCATTCCCGAATTAGGAAATCACTAGTTTAGTACCTACTATAAGCACTATCGCAATAATCTCGATATGATTAATTCAACTTATAACCCCTATCTATTATTAACCTTAAGCACTTCTCCCTTTTTCGGTATAGTAGGAATATAAATAGACGATACTTTAATACTTAAAGAAGTAGACTTCTTAAAAAAGGAGGAGGATAAGATTAAAAGGGTAGGATTCCTTATAAAGCTAATACAATACCTATTAAGCACCAAATCACTAGCTTTTAATAGGTATATTATTTCCTAAGAAGGGGATATAGTATATATATAATAAAAGGGCTAAGGCTAAAGGCTGGAATTAGTCGATACTTCTTAAGAGGGCTATAAGTAATAATACTTAGAGCAAAGAGTAAGAGGAGCTTATTTAGCTATGATCTGCCAGCTAAAAGCTTCCTTCGATTTGTTAGCTATAGCCTAATACTAGGATCTAATAGTTTAAGATATAGAGAATCTGAATAAGCGACTTAAATGGATTTAAAACAACCTTGAAAGAGGCCTAACCTACCTTACTATCAATTTGCAAAACGCTAAACTATTTGCATTTATTAATAGATCTTTTGCTAATAATAAGGATTTAAGCTTGCAGATCGGCTATATTATCATACTAGCTATTAAAGAAGAAGGAGAATCGCAGTTTACTCTAAAAGGCAATATTCTATACTATAGCTTGACGAAGTGTAAGAGAGTGATAAGAGCTATACTAGCCTTTAAACTTTACGCTATAATAGCAGGTATTAATATGCTAGTTTCTATAGCTATAATAATTAATATAGTAATAGCTAAGCTGAGTCTACCCCGCCTCCCTACTATTATATATATAGATTCCCTTTCCTTATATAAGTGTATCGTCAAATTAGGCACTATAAAGGAGAAGCGATTAATAATCGATATAATAGCTATTCGACAATCGTACGAGAATAGGGAGCTTATAGAGATATATTAGATCGATAGCGCTAGCAACCCCGCCGACGCTATAACAAAAGCCAATCTAAATCAGGCCCTTTAGCAACTGGTGGATACCAATTCGATAACTATTAAGAAGGAGGGATAGGTACAAAGGCCTATTAGGGCATAACCAGACTTGAAAAGGTGCTAAATTATTGAGCTTAAGTGAGTCGGCGCAGTAGGTAAGGGAAACTTCTAGAGGTCGATGGTCGATATATTGGTAAGAGTTAGGGAAGGAAGGTTACCCCTTTCTTCCCTATAGCTATATACGTATCAATATCCTACTGACTAAGCAGTAGGGTCATATGATAATACATCGGAGTGATGGCTGTATCACCCATCTCAATATAAATTAACGATATCGGATTTTTGATTGCGCGCTATTAGCAATTTTTTTTCTTTTATTTTACTATAAGATATATTCCTACACTTGCTATTACTACTTTCTTTTATCTTTTCTTACTTACCTACGCGTACTTGCATTTTTTTATTACTTAAGTAGTACTTAAGAAGGAGGTTATAGCAAAGCAGCAATTATTATATTGCTAAAGATAATAATCTACTAATAATTCTACCTTTAATAAGCACCTACCTTAAGTACTAGGATTCCTAGGGCGCAGTTCCATAGTTGCCTAAGACCTAAAGGCCTTACAATCCGAAATAGCAACTAAGTTGGCCTATTCCTCTTAAGCTTATACTTAAGCGAGGGCGGCTGCGATCTCTGCTAGATTAGGTTCATTTAGATTACTAAGATCTAAATCCCTACCCTTTAAGGAGCCCTTAAAAGGCACTTATCTGCCCTTGCCCTTTTAGCGGCGGATATTATTAAAGGGAGCCTAAGAACGGCCCTTAGCTAAGCTAAATAGCCCTTTTATATATTAGAGGGAGCCGAGCACCTTAGCGCCTTAAGTCTTAAGACGCCCGAGGGCAGCATTACTGCCTTAGACGGCGCGTAATAGATCTTACAAATAGTTATTTATTAATATTAGATAGATTTAAAGGCACTTATAACTTATTAGGTATTTATAAGGTCGATACTATAGCAGAGGGTATAAGCTTCGTTTAGCTAAGCTAGCTAAAGGGCATCTTAAGTCTTTAGGACTATAGAGATTTATATCTAAGTTTCTTTAAATAGGATTTAGGCCGCCTCTTAGATCGCTTTAATATTGCCGCTAACTTAAGTATCCTAAAGGATAATATACTTATCCTAAGCTTAGATAGGTATTTAAAACAAATATCTATCAAAGGTTATTAAAGTAAGAGGATATTAAAAGGCATTTACTAAGATATACTTTACCTATTGCGCAATGCAGTAGTTATACTTCTTAAAAGTGAGAGTATTAAATGCGTATATATAGCTAGTATTGTTCTTACTAGCCTTCTTTCTTAATATTATATATATATAATATACGTATAGCACTCGAAAAGCCTTAGGCAGGTCCTTAGGATTGCATTTAAGTACTATCCAAGTTAGCGATATATATATTAAAGGAGGTCGGCTAATAATCGGAGCACTTATTAATAATGATATTATTAATAGGATAGTATAGGATAAGATCTACTAAAGGGTTAATCAACTTAAAAGTAAGAAGGGGAAATCAACCTACTTATAAGAAGTAGGAGTTAGAGTTGAAAGATCAAAGGAAAAGGGAAGCTCGATATATATACCTTCTTAAAGGCCCCTCTTTTCCCTTCTATAGATTATTATAATTTATAGCTATAATGGATTACAACTCTAAATGACTCTTTAATAAAGAGTCTCGAACCTACTAGAACGCAACCGGACTATAATCGTACTACTATAAGGCTCGAATAAAGACTTTAGATTACTTCTATTACTTAGATACCTTTCCTTTCCCTCTTTACTATTTGACTTTATCTTTACTATTCTACTTCCTATATACTATCCTTATTACTTATTATACCTGCCTTTGCTATTAAGCTATTTGTCTTTACTATTTTATTCTTTATTACCATTTAATTATTTGCTACCGATCTACCTCCTTTATATACCTATTCTGCGTACTTCCTTATGCGAGTTGAAAAGGTCTTTTCAAAAGAGAGTACTGCCGGTATTAGTACGCAGATTCCTATGCAGGAGGCAAGCTGCCCTTATTCCTAAGGTTATCCTACATAGCTATACTATATGCAATATAAGGAGTTTCGTATATATTTCGGACGGCTGTTTAGCCAGAGGACTTCGGAAGGATATCTATATGCGGCTAGGAGGGACTATAGGAGGGAGGACATTTATAGGTATAAAGGTACTATCTCGGTTATATAAAGATAGACAGATATTATAATAGATTCTTTTTAATAATAAGTACTTAACTATATTCACGTGAATATCGATTACCAGTATAGAACCTATAGGCCTAGTATCCATTTTGAAGCGTGATATTACGCCTTCCGATAAGGCTATTCAGTCTCAAACGAGGCTCTAGTACTGCGACGTACTACGCTGAGGCAAGACTAGGAGAACTAATACTTAGTAGTAGATCCGGGAGTAGCAGGAGGCGTACCGCCTAGCAGAGCAATACAGTCTTCCTAAGATCAAAGGGAGACTAGGAGTGATTGACTTTTTAGACTTAGTCGCAGTGAAGATTAATCCGAGTTAGTATAAAGACCTGGAAGTGGAGGATCTCGTGACATAGGTCATATGGTTGGATAAGGACTAAGAAAGGGGTATATATAGGACTACTGTTATACTTAGAGACAGCGCGTAATACCAACTACTTATTCTACCCCTAACTAGTGAATTGTCTTAGTTCTTATCTTCGGAGAGCCCGCTTATAGTGCTTCCTCCCTCTTTATCTTTAGTCTTCCCTTAGGCCTATTCTTAGGTGTTGTTCCTACTCCCTCTTATATTAGTGACCTACGCAGGGACGATTCCTTTGAGATTTCGTCTTTATACGACTTCTCCTCTTGATTCTCTTAGTTCGCAAATAAGAGATTAACCCTTCGAAAACCCCTCCTAAATCTACAATCATTTAGTTATTTATAACTATCGGTTGTCATTCCTCTATTATCGACCTTGCAATCACTCAGTTATTTGGAACTGTCGATTGCTACTCTTTACTATTAATAACCTCAGATTTTCCCATTTCGGCCCCTATTCTGCCTCTCCTACCTCTGATTTAAAAAGCTTAAATTGTTAGCTTATTGGTACAATTGTCGGGTTTCCAGCCTCTCTAATACGAAGAAGTTTAATTAGCCATTATAGCTACTTCAAATAATAGCAGTTTCAAGTATTTATATAATACTAAACGAAAGCTCTAATCGGGAGTATCTCCTTAGTTTTCTTAAAAAGCTAAATTAAATACTTTAGCCGCCTCTACTCGATAGAACTCTATTCTTTACTTTAGAAACAACCCTTAGAATACACTGATTTTAAGAACTAATAGGAATTGTCCTAAAAGCTAAGATAAATCTTTCTTAGAAACTTTATCTTAGAAATTAGTTTTTAATTCGATAAACCTTTTCTTACTACTAGTGATTGCAATACCCTTATTTATTACTTTGCACCTACTAAAGAAGTCTTAGCAAAGTATAAATAAACTTTTAGCAGAAGCCGGATTTTCACTCCTAGGCCAGGCCCGCAAGTAGGAATATAAAAATGCAATCTTGTATAACTCGAGTTCTTTATCTTCCCCTTCGACAACTATACTTATTTTTTTAATATCGATACTTGAAAATACTAAAAATATCAATTTTGAACCTCCTTCCGACCCTTTGCTCGAATCTTTTCAAGCTCGCCCTAGTCACTCTAAGATTAACTCGGATTCTGAAAACTCCTTAGAACACCTTAGGCCCTGTATTCGACCTGGCTCCCCTCCTACTGAAACGAATAAAGCGATAAGGGCTGCAAACGTAAGGGTAGTAATACCTTAGAAAAGGGGAAAAAGGTTATTGTATTAGGTATGGTACAGCTATGAGTTTTATCCCCCCTGCACTAGTGCCCATATGCTCTACTCTAGCCTATTTCAGACTAGCACTCCACAAGCCCTATAATAAGAACAAGAGCCCCTCGAGCTATTGCAAGTTTATATATATATACCTATTATACTCCCCTAGTTCTGCAGATCTATAGAAATACTCGCTTCCTTCTCCTATTGCTTCATTAGGCTAGCAATCGCAAGCTTATGGTATTCTTAGATCTTTGCCTTTAGCCTTCTTAGCAAGAGCTCTAGGAGTTCCAAACCCTAGAGACTATCCCTCTTCGTTCCTCCTTCTCTTGCCTAGTTCTTCTGATCTCTAGAGGCAAGGAATAAACTGATTTACCAGCTTATAAGTTCTAATATACTAGAATACGCTCTTCCTATCCTAAGATGAGGTAGGAAGTTCGGAGGTAAAAGGGCTTTAGCTAATCGATATAAAAGTGCCTTGCGATAGGTATACCACTGATCTATTCGAGCTAGTACAACTTCCTATGCTCCCTTCCTTCTTTCGTGATTCGGAATGGTCCCCTTTAGAAAGGTCGAAGTTTCTAGCTAGAAGCCTTTGCGTCGTATAGCATTACTATAGAGCTAAGAAGGAAGCTCTTCTCTTTCTTAGTAAACCGAGCGATATACTTCTTATAAAGCTTATTCCTTTTATACTTTAATAGCGCCCTAACCTTATCTTAGATAACTTCTTACGTTATAATATGCTTAAGAACAGCGTTGCTCTATGCTTTGTATAATTGCGAATCAGCTCCTTATAAGGCTTCGGGGAACCCTTGGTCGGTAAGAGTTTAGTGGATTATATGCGCGTAATAAGTAGGGAACGCTAAATCGACTAAGGCCTTAGGCTGATGTCCTCGATAGATGTTGAAAGGGGAGTACCCTAAGAAGGAGATCTCTCTAGCGTTTACTTCGAATAGTACCCTTTGCAGTTTCTCTTTAAATAAGCCTTAAGATTTAGCCATAGCTTATTAGAAAATATCAACTGCCTTCTCTACTATGCCTATACTCTTCTTAAAGGCCGATAGGGAGTTAGTCTATAGGATCCTACGCTTCCCGATGAACTAGCGTACCTGCTTTCTGAAATGGCTACTAGGGTCGATATAGAAGCCGATAGGAACGCCTTCGATTTGAAATAGCCTTTCTAAGCTCTAGATAATATAAGTAGAGCTAGGCGTAAGGCATAGGAACGCTTAGATAAACCGGGAAAAGTAGTCAATAACTATTAAAATATACTTATATTCTTCTGGCACTTTGGGAAAAGGTCCGCAGAAGTCGGCGCCGAGAAGCTCCATCGGTCCTAAGACTACTACCTTAGAGAGAGGCTGTGATCTTTAAGCAGGTCCGTATTTTAAGTATTAAATATACCTTAAGATATATAAGGAGACGTCCTTTATTATAAAAGGCTAGTATACGTTCCTTAGCTTCCTAAGGGTAGTGGTAGAAGCGAAATGGCCTCCTTTATTGTATGCAGCAAATAGAGCGTTAGAAATTTATCCTAGGACTAAGCAAGACTTATATTTTCCTCTTTAGTAGTACTAAAGGGCGTTGTCCTCCTACTTGTATTTAAGGCTCTTTTGCTAAAGGCTCCTTTTCCTTACTCAATCTATTCTATTAGGAAACTCCTAGTGTAAAAGATATTTTATTACTGCACTATATTAAGGGCATTATAAAAAGGCCTATAAAGCTTCCTATATCTTGGCATCTGTCGTTAGGTCGGCATTTGCTAGTAGATAGGTAATATTAGGAGTTGTAGCCAGTTTAGCTGGGATTCTTAAAAAGGGAGACATAAGTTAGAGGCTAATATTTAACTCTGCTCCTACAACCTGGCAGAGAGCTGCTATAAATGATATATCCTCTTCTTAGCCTCTTATATATCTTAGAATCTTTAAAGGGTAGAGCATCTTTTGCATAGCTTTTATCTTTAAGTATTCAGTTTTAATTAATAGGTTGGCGATATCTTTAAGCAGCTGTTTATAACCCTCCTTCCTATCTTTCCAAACTTAAGTGCTATCCCGATCTACTACTATATATATATATCTATATCTTAAGTAGTCTCTCTTATTATAATTATCTTTTAGAAAGATGGTTCTTAATAGCGCATCTGCGACCTTATTCCTTTTGCCTTTAATATAAGTGATTATAATATTAAGGAGGCGCAGCTCTGCTGCCTACCTAGTATAGATTCCTTCCTATATAGAGTTTGAACTTAAGAAAAAGGTAAGTAGCTGATAGTTAGTATAGATTATACTAGTCTTCTCTCCTTTAAGGAAATGGTGATATTTTTAGCAGAACTTAATAATAGTCAGAAGCTCTCGTTTATAAGTGCTATACTACCTTTAGGTATAAGAAAAGGTAAAACTATTAAAAAGTATTAATACTGCGGCAGATTCCTTAGCTTGAAATTAGGTGATATAGCACCCTCTTGCGTAGCCACTTACGTTAGTATATATAAAGACTAGCTCTAATAGTATATAGCCAGATTATTTAATAACTATAGAGTAATACTCCTTAAGTAGTAAGAAGGAGAGGGCCTCTGCTTTTGACTACCTTTATTCCACTGCTCCTATTAGGCGGTTTAAAGGCCTTGCTATCTCTACGAAGTTCTTAGTCCAATTCCAGGTGATTTATATAGTACTTAAGAATCTTCGTACCTTTATCGCATTCTAAGGTATTAGCTAGAGCTTAATGTTTTCCAATCTCTTTAGTTTTATAATAGTCTTACCTCTTACTCTATATCGGATGCCTAAGACTAGCACTTCAGTTATAAAAAGGAGGCACTTTTTAAATAATAGCTTTAGCCTAGACTATAAGAGCCTAAGGAGGAGGTGATCGTATAGGAAAGCAAACGCCACCTTAAAATCGGGAAAACCCTTAAAGATATTATCCATATAGAATATTAGGCGCTATAAGCTAATATAGCCATTTGCGAAGATAGGAGAGAATAGAGAAGGCTTAGAATTATCCCTACCCTTAGCAATAGCTCTCTCAGATATAGGGATAGGACTAAAAACAAGCTTTATAAGTTCATTTATAGAAAATGCAGATAAGGCAGCTCCTTACGGCATCCTTATAAGTTGCAACTAGCAATAATTAAGTATAGAAAAGGCGTAGAAATAGCAATGATCTAAGTCTAAGTTAACTGACTAGTACGCGTGCTTCAGATCTAGCTATATAAATAGCTAGTGCTAAGGGTTATTTAGATAATTAAAGTATTTAAACAAACTGATTATTATACAACCTGGTATAATCTCCTTAATTCTAGAGTAGTCGAAGGTGATCCTATATTCTCCTATAGACGCTTTGCTCTCTAAGCTCTTCTCGACTAGGTATAGGTAAGAGTTCCAGTTAGAAAGTCGGTTATTAGTAAGAAAGGTGCTTTTAAATATTCTATAGTCTATTCCTTTAATAATCGTCTTATTTAGTTATACTAGCTTGCGAGGGTTATACCTCTTTATAGTATTATTAGCTATTAGAATAGCATCTGCCAGGATTCGGGCTTAATAGGTATAGAGGTTAGTATAGGGAATATCGGTAAGGCCATTAGAGTTAACCGCTCTATAAGTATATAAAAGCTGCTAGACCTCTCTTAATCGGTTCTTAGGAATACCAGGCCTAAAGGTCATTTTACAGCCTCCTAGCTATTCCTCTAGGTCGCTCTTAAGAGGCTATTCTATTAGGAGCCTTTTTACTCGCCGATCAGTAGGGAAGCTAGGTATAAAGGTCTCCTTATTATTATAGCTTATTAAAAGCGATGAATATAATTGTGCAAATGGCTTCTACGAGCTTTCGAGTTGGATTCTTCTGCTCTTAGGTCCTAATTCTTCCCTTTAGTTATGCGAAGACTCGGCACTCCTCCTTCCTATTATGCCTTATCCTTTTACTAGTTTGAATAGAGCTTCTAAAGCTAGCGTAGATGTCTATCTCTATCCCTCCTTAGTCTTAGAGTGATCTTCTACTTCCTTTATCTCCTTTAGAGCTAGTAGATCGACTACCCAGAGTGAGAGGCAGCTCCTTACTATAGCTAAGTTTAACGCCTTCCTAGGGCGTCGCCAGTGATCTAAAAATCCTATTCATCCTCGGACTCAGTATCGCTTTCAGAGCTGCTATTGCTTTCGGAATCTATCGTAGAGATATTAGAGTCTTCGGGCGCGAGCCGCACTATTAGGTTCTCTAAGGGTGTTTTCTAAGGCTTTTCTTTTAGATAAAGCAACAAGTTTAGGCCTAGGCTAAAGGTGAATTGCAGTCCTATGATAATAACCGGTTTCTCCTTTAGTATATTCCCTTTAATAGTGATTTCGCTCTTTTAGATATTCAGCTTTGCGTTAACTATATACAGCTAAGGTAGACCTAAAAGGAGAGATAGCTTAGTCTTCTTTAAAGGGCTATTTAATCTTAAAAAGGAGTCCACCTTTCGCTAGATGCTTTAAACTCTAATCTCGAACGATATATAGCTAATCAAGTCATATATCTCTTTATCTATAGTACTATAGGTTACCTTTAAGTAGCCTTTTAAATTAAAGGAACGCTCTATTAGATTGAGAGCCTTCTTAAGTCTTTAAGAAGTAAGTAAAATGTCACTGCCTTAATTAATAGTACTTATACTAATAGGCAAATCTACTACTATTTCTTCCTCCTCCTCTTTTACTCTAATTAATATAGGTACTTTCTAAGCCTTCTTATTAAGGTATACGCTAGGTAGGAGCTTCGTAAGGTTCGACTAGGTGGCTAATAGTAAGGGGGGCTCGGTGCCCTTAGGTGCTACTCCTAAGAAAGTAGCCTTCTTCTACCTCTTCTAGTTCCGATAGATAAAGAGATTGCGAAATTGCTTTAATACTTCCGGGGATAGTTGAAATAGATCTAGCAAATTCATTAAGATTTCAAATCCTTTTACTAGTTTAATATAGTTAATAGGGCTATCGCCCTTTTGCCTAACGATCTCTTATAAATGGCGTAGCTTCTTCTCCTTAAAGGTTGCCCTCTTCTTTCTAATAGGGTCTACGCTAGCTTGCTTCCCTTAAGGTTATCTCCTAGGTTCCGCCTAAGTAATATCGTCTAATAAACTAGCTATTCGTACTCTCTTCTAAACCCCTTTCCTATCTGCTAAGAAGGAGGTGGCTTAAGGAGGTATATCTTCTTTAGTATTATATATAGTATTATAATATTTAATACCTCTTACCTCTACTAAGTTAAAGACTATAGTAGGTTTATTAACATCCTCTACTACCGCTCTTTGCGATCTATTAAATTCTTTTAATAATATTCTTATTTTAAGATCTATTCTAATAGAGGCAGGTATAAGCGCTGCGGAGCGACTACTATCGGCATACCTCTTATAATTATAGTACTATCCTTCTTTTGCATAGATCTTGATATAATAAACTAAGGCAGCAGACTTAAGGAAGACAATTGACTTAAGGTAGGCCTTTTCCTAAAAGGTTAAGGGCGGCCGGGTGCACTTATCCTTATAGTGACTATACTCCTTATACTCGATATATAGAGGCCTATCCTTAGTTCTAATCTATATCCTTAATCGGTTGATAAAAGGGTTAGACGAGTCGGAGGCCGGTTTTAAAGAGTACTACTAGTAGAGAGGTGCTATACTATTATAGTTCGATGCCTCCCTCCATTCTATATTCTAGTTTAGTATTACCCTTCTCTAAGGGTTTCGATAGTCGTTTTACTAGTTCTAAGCATTATGCTTAGGACGCCCTCCTTAAACTAGGTAGGTTAGAGGCGGTCCTTACTAAAGGACGGCTGGGCTCTTTCAAGTAGTGGTTAATGGCCTAGGCTTAAAGACCAAAGGAGGTTGATAACCTCTTATTATTACAGCTAGTGCTAAGCATTATCTTCTAATGTCTTCTCTAGCAATAGGAGCATAATTCCTATTATCTAAAGAGGCTAGGGCAGATTAAACTAAGACCCTTAAACAGTTCTTTATATAGGATTCTAAGCGCTTATAGTATTATTGCTTCTTAATCTTCGCCTCGATTTTCTCCTAGGCCTTAAGAGCAGATTATAATAAGCAAAGGGTATTATAGGCCCTTTAGAGGCATAGAAGCAGTAGGACATTATTGCTTAAGGCGTAAGATCTGAGCTTATTATCATATACTCCTTATACAAAGGCCGATATAATAGACTTAAGAATATACTAGTCTAAGTCCTTCTATAAAGGCATAGGGGATAAGGGGACATTCCTATTAAGATCCTTGCCGCTAGTCTTCTTTAGCAAAGCGGCAGTCCTCTAGTAGTAGGAGGCTAAGTTCTTTAAGAGGCCTTGCTAAAGATTTGCTACTTCGGTTATAATATCTAATTCCTTTATAGGATCATCCTCATTTAGGAACTGAGTCTTTAGCCACTCGATTACCTCTTGCCTATCTTCTTTAATAGCAGTAATCCTATTGGCTATAATGCTCTTCATTCGCTAATTGGATCTAAAGCAGCAAGAGGCCTCTCCCTTAAGTAGGATGGAGATAGCTCTTAAGTAGATGGCAGGAGGTAGTAGGAACTGGCCGTCGACTTTAAAATCGTAGTCGAGCCTATCGAGCTATAGCTCTACTAGCATTTCTCTATTATAATCCTTGCATCTCTTAAACTTCGGCATCTTTTGAAAGCATATAGCTGCAAGAGGCAGCTATTGTATCTAGCTTAGTTGAAGTAGGCCGGGGAGAGAGGAGTAGTAAGTGTTCCTTTATTTAGTAGTAGCCTTAAGGAAATCCTTATTTAAAGGGTAAAACGGAGGCAAGACACTCTCCTTATGCTATAAGTCTCCTTATATAATAGTAGGGGAGAATAGAGGCGTGCTTAGGTCTAAGTTAGATAAGTCTATTAGGGAGATGCTTCTCCAGCGGCCTTGGTGCCTTTAGAGTGGAAAAGTATTATTATTATATATACTCTCTTCGTAGTCCCTCTAGACCTTTTGTAAGGTTTCTAAGTGGCTAGGACTTGTTAAGAGCTTTAGTAGTTCTATTAAGGAGGAAGGAACGAGTAGTCCTAAGGTAGAGTGTTGGTTATCTGCTCCTTCCTTACGAGGTTCGGGTAGATGTGCAGAATTTTCCAGCTGCAGAGTCGATGACGCCTGTTAAGGGAGAGCTCTAGGGCAAGACTCTTGCTTATTATACTCCTATGCTAATTGTATTATTCCCTTTTTCTTGCTCTTATAGAAGTTCCTCTTCAATTGCTTATTCTCGCGTATTAGTTGCTGAATCTTCGAGTATGCAAAGGGCAGGGGTATCGGACGTGCCTCCGGCCTTCTTCGAGTCTTAACTTAGTTTTAAAAGGGGGTCCAAGTACTAATCCACTTGATCGAATAGAGATAAGAAAGCTTGCTACGCCTCCTTGCGTAAGTTACTAAACGTAAGGGTGGTAATACCTTAGAAAAGGGGAAAAAGGTTGTTATATTAGGTATGGTACAGCTATGAGTTTTATCCCCCTTGCACTAGTGCCCACGTGCTCTACTCTAGCCTATTCCGGACTAGCACTCTACAGCTGCCTTCAAAGCCATTACTAATCATTTTCCCCTTCCTAGTTCCCCTAGCGCTCCTTATTTCACTAGAGCTAATATTACTGATTTCCTTAAATAATACAAAGAGACTTATTATAATTTCGGCATTGGATATAATAAGATGATCAATCGACTTCCCTGCTATTGCGACCAAACTAGCAAAGATATTATCAAATCTCTGCTTAAGTAGAAGCTTCGCGAGTCCTAGGAACTACTTATTAAGGCTCTTAAGTCTGAATTCCGGGAATTTGATAGACAGCAGATTCGCGACACTCTGGCCTTTCTAAAGGAGTTTGTTCTTATTACTCGCACTCCTAAGGAACTTAAAAACTACTATCGGACCTTCACTTGAGTGTTAAATACCTTAATCGACTAGAAGATTCTTAGTGAAGTTGAAAGAGGACGCTGTGACGGCACAAGCATAATACAGCACAGCGCAATACAAGGGGCCCGATTCATCCTTAGAATATTCAATTAAGGAGGGAAGCTCCAAGGTACGAAGAATCTACGGTATATATATATGTGTGCGCTAAGCGAGGGCGCTAGTCTAAGCGCACGCCCAATCAGGTGATCGAAGCACGTGATCCCTAATCAGGTGACAACCGTCACATCATCCCCCCCTTTGAAAAAAACTGGCCTCCAGCTTTCTTAAAGAACTCCCAAAGGTCATTCCCAGGTCCTTTATCCGGATCGCAGATCCATATACCTTCCTATACACTTTATAGCGCTAGTATACTTCAGCCCATATGTCCGGATCCTCTTGCAGCTGCCGTGCCAGCTGGCCTGTATAACCCCCATTTATATAGCCCTTATGCCCCCCAGTCGAAAAATCCTAAGGTTTATTGCGAAAAACAAATGCTAAAGAGCCGTTGTACGGCAAGGAGGTCGGCATGCCGTAGAGGTAAAGGTAGCTCAGGGGTGACGGCCTAAGTCGAGGTCGATACAGCTTCCGAAGATGCCGAAGAAGAAGAAGTCGTATAAAAGATTTTTTCGAAGGAGGTCGATTCGAAAAGAAGAAGCTGTAGTAGCTGACGAATCGTAAGGTAGAGTATTCGAAGTATGACGTATTCGAATAGAGAGGCTATAGCAGCCAAGAGGGTAGCGTAGTAATAGTAGTGCTCGAAGTATGGCGTATTCGAGCTGGCGTAAAAGGAAGTCGGTTTAAAGTGAAAAAGGTTTGTTTGCTTGAGTAGGGCGATTCGAGCAAGAGTAGGTCGAAGCAGGAGAAGGAGGCGTATTCGAGTATTAAGGGGCAAACGAACGAACGAACAAACGTAGGTGATCGGAACAGAGGTCAACGACTTATTCACCGATCCAAACATATTATAGACAAACGTATCAAACAAACAAACAAACGTACGTACGTATACTACAGTCTGCATTTAAAGACTGAGGAATTGAATATAATGTGACGGCACAAGCATAATACAGTATAGCGCAATACAAGGGGCCCGATTCATCCTTAGAATATTCAATTAAGGAGGGAAGCTCCAAGGTACGAAGAATCTATAGTATATATATGTGTGTGCGCTAAGCGAGGGCGCTAGTCTAAGCGCACGCCCAATCAGGTGATCGAAGCACATGATCCCTAATCAGGTGATCGAAGCACGTGATCCCTAATCAGGTGACAACCGTCACAGACGCCTATTCTTACTTGGATTGCCTACTAGCCTTCGAAACAAGATTATCAAGCATTTTAGGATTGATAAGCGTGATCCTATAATATACGCTCAATTCGAAGACTTCTTAGCCTTTGCCTTAAAATCAGACCTTAGCGAAAGGACTATTGAGGCAATAGAAAAGGAAAAAGAGCCTAACTCCTCCTTTACTAAAGATCTTAAAAGCCTAGTGCAAGAACATTCGAAGGCTTTAAAGGTTATTAAAGAGGCAAAGAGAAATCTAGTGGTAATTCCCTTTACTTGCGGTCCCGGCCTAAGAGTGAAATCTGCCTTAAAAATCAAGGAACTCGAAGCCCAGTTTTCTAAACTCTACATTTAACATTTGGAAACCTCAATCGAAGGCCTTCTTTAGAAAACTCATTATACCCTTTAGTTTGGAAATCGATAGGCTTTAGAAGGTAAAAACCAGTATGCGAACTCTAAGTACCTAAATCCGACTTCCCTTAGGTTAAATAAGCGAGTTGCCACCTTAAAAAGGCTTGATAATCGTATATAGTCGTATTAAAGAAATTCCTAGATTATTAGTCGAATTTTATGCAAAGCCTAGATTTTCTTTAGCGAGGACGCCTCTTAAGTTGGTTAGGGCATATATACTTAGGATTACTTAAAATTATCTTCGAATTTTCTTTGAAATTGCGATTTGATAGCTTTAATAACTTCAAGCTTTTAACTCGCGGGCCCGGCCTAGGAGTCGTATTACTAAAGGAGGAAAAGGAGTTTTTTATCATTTTTATTCGTTTACTACTGCACCTCCCCCCCTTCCCCCTCTCCCTCTATATATTATAAAACTGAGGGGAGACAACACAAGAATAGGCCTAAGGGAAGACCTAAAAACAAAAGGAGGAAGCACCAGTAGACCGCATTATGACTGCTATAGTCCGAGTGTATCCAGAACTGTTTGGTCAGGGAGCGCCAAGTTGTCGTACTATAAGGGGTCATCTTTCATAGTTTGAATGGCGGAGTGCACAATAGTGCTTGAGAACCTAATAAACTTCCTGCTTCGCGCATTGTTTCCTTTTAGCTTTTTTATGCCTTCTTAGATAGTGAAGTAATTCAATACTTATATAGCTTTTGCTATAGGTTGGTACGTTTTAAAAATTTTGCCAAGCCCCTATAGGGCGTTGTTGGCGGTGATGTCTATTATAAAGTGGGTCTGGAACAATATGCTATAGGTGCTGCCGGTAAACTGCAATAGTCTTTTGGTATACTCCTCCTTTTTGTCTCTATTCTTCCGAAACAAGTCTATAGAGTTGGCATAACCCTAATATTCTTGCAAAAACTTCTCCCGATTAATACCTTTGGTTTTCAATTCATTTTCAAGGAAGTCATCAAATCCTAGAAATCCTTCTTCTATAGTAGAAATTCTATAGTTTAACACTTCTATAGATAAGTTTAGGAATACTTGCTATTCTATTTCACCTAACGTTCTATAAGTGCTTATAATATCTTCTAATAATCTTAAAGTTTTGCTATCCTAAGAGAATCCTCCCTCTAATATTAGTTCGTTGCTAGGGGCGATTAAGGTCTTGCTGCCCGATGCGATGACAGCTATGCTCTTCTTAGGTGTGGCCTTTTTGCTTATGCTTAGTGGTGCTATAATGAATTATTTGATAAAAGGGATAGGGTTCAACTGGTAGAAGAATAAATCCTCTAGAAAGAATTTATCGAGACTAGAAGCTTTGATTAGAAAAGATTGACAATAGAGAGATAATACTAGTAGTATTATTGGTGCTAGTGCTAGGGTTTAGTAGGGTTGTAAAAAAGGTAAAAAAAAGTATGATCGTAGTGCGGGAAGAGGTTTATTTATAGAGATGGGAATCGCATTAGCGCGCAAAGGAAAAGTGGGCATAAAGAGGCCGAAGTGGGAACAAAAGTGGGGTGTGACGCATACAAGGACCCACAATTGGTAAATGACAATTATTATAGGTTCTATACCGGTAATCGATATTTATATGAATATAGTTAAGTACTTATTATTAAAAAGAATCTATTATAATATCTATCTATCTTTATATAACCGAGATAGTACCTTTATACTTATAAATGTCCTCCCTCCTATAGTCCCTCCTAGCCGCATATAGATATCCTTCCGAGGTCCTCCGGCTGAATAGCTGTTCGAAATATATACGAAACCCTTTATATCGCATATAGTACAGCTATATAGGATGATCCTAGGAATAAGGGCAGCTTGCCTCCTATATAGGAATCTGCGTACTAATACTAGCAGTACTCTCTTTTGAAAAGACCTTTTCAACTCGCCTAAGGAAGTACGCAGAATAGGTGCATAAAGGAGGCATATTAGTAATAAATAATCAAATGGCAATAAAGAATAAAATAGCAAAGATAAATAGCTTAATAGCAAAGGCAGGTATAATAGGTAATAAGGATAGTATATAGGAAGTAGAATAGCAAAGATAAAGGTAAATAGTAAAGAGGGAAAGGAAAGGTGTCCAAGTGATAGAAGCAATCTTTATTCAAGCCTTATAGTAGTACGATTATAGTCCAGTTGCGTTCTAATAGGTTCGAGATTCTTTATTAAAGAGTCATCTGGAGTTGTAATCCACTATAGCTATAAATTACAATAATCTATAGAAAGGAAAAGAGGGGCCTTTAAGAAGGCATATATATCGAGCTTCCCTCTTCCCTTGATCTCTCAACTCTAACTCCTACTTCTTATAAATAGGTCGATTTCCCCCTCTTGCTTTTAAGTTAATTAACCCTATAGTAGATCTTATCCTATATTATCTTATTACTAATATTATTATTATTAGTAAGTGCCCCGATTATTAGCCAATCCCCTTTAATATATATATTACTAACTTAAATAGTACTTAAATGCAATCTAAAGGACTTGCTTAAGGCCTTTCGGGTGCTATGCATATATTATATATATATGATATTAAGAAAGGAGGCTAATAAGAATAATACTAGCTATATATACGCATTTAATACTCTTACTTTTAAGAAGTATAACTACTATATTATATAGTAGGCAAAGTGTATTTTAATAAGTGCCCTCTAATATCCTTTTGCTTTAACGACCTTTGATAGATATCTATTTTAAATACCTATCTAAGCTTAGGATAAGTATATTATCCTCTAGGATACTTAGGTTAGCGGCAATATTAAAGCGATTTAAGAGGCGGCCTGAATCCTATTTAAAGAGACTTAGATACAAATCTTTATAGTCCCGAAGACTCGAGATGCCCTTTAACTAGCCTAGCTAAACGAAGCTTATACCTTTTGCTATAGTATCGACCTTGCGAATACCCGGTAGGCTATAAGTGCCTTTAAATCCATTTGATATTAATAACTAACTATTCGCAAGATCTATTGCGCGCCGTCCGAGGCAGCAATACTGCCCTCGGGCGTCTTAAGACTTAAGGCGCTAAGGTGCTCGGCTCCCTTTAACGTATAGAGGGGCTATCTAGCTTAGCTAAAGGCCGCTCTTAAGCTCCCTTTAATAATATCTGCCGCTAAAAGGGCAAGGGCAGATAGGTCCCTTTTAAGAGCTCTTTAAAAGGCAGGGATCTAGATCTTAGTAATTTAAATAAACCGAATCCAAAGGAGATTGCAGCCGCTCTTGCTTAAGTATAAGCTTAAGAGGAGTAGGCCAACTTGGTTGCTATTTCGGGTAATAAGGCTTCTAGGCCTTAGGGGTTTAGGGATCTACGCCTTAGAAATCCTAGTGCTTAGGATAGGTGCTTATCAAGGGTAGAATCGTTAGTAGATCATTATCTTTAGTAATATAATAATCGCTACTTTACTATAACCTCCTTCTTAAGTACTACTTAAGTGATAAAAAAATGCAAGTACGCGTAGGTAAGTAAGAAAAGATAAAAAGAAGGTAATAATAGCAAGTGTAGGAATATATCTTGCAGTAAAATAAAAAATAAAAAAAATTGCTAATAGCTTGCAATTAAAAATATTAGATATTATTAATCTAAGACCTTTTCAAGTCTAGTTATGCCCTAATAGGCCTTTATACCTATCCCTCCTTCTTAATAGTTATCGAATTAGTATTTACCAGTTGCTAAAGGGCCTGATTTAGATTGGCTTTTATTATTACATCGGCGGGGTTGCTAGCGCTATCGATTTAACGTATTTCTATAAGCTCCCTATTCTTATACAATTGTCGAATAGCTATTATATCGATTATCAATCGCTTCTCCTTTATAGTGCCTAATTTAATAATATACTTATATAAGGAGAGGGAATCTATATATATAATAGTAAGGAGGCAGGGTAGACTTAGCTTAGCTATTACTATATCGATTATTATAGCTATAGAAACTAGTATATTAATACCTGCTACTATAGCGTATAGTTCGGAGGCCAGTATAGCTCTTATCACTCTCTTATACTTCGTTAAGCTATAGTATAGAATATTGCCTTTTAGAGTAAACTGCAATTCTCCTTCCTCTTTAATAGTAAGTATAATAATATAGCCGATCTGCGAGCTTAAATCCTTATTATTAGCAAAAGATCTATCGATAAATGCGAATAGCTTAGCGTTTTGCAAATTAATAGTAAGGTAGGTTAGGCCTCTTTTAAGGTTATTTCGAATCTATTTAAGTCGCTTATTTAGATTCTCTATATCTTAAACTATCGGATCCTAATATTAGACTATAGCTAATAAATCGAAGGAAGCTTCTAGCTGGCAGATTATAGCTAAATAAGCTCCTCTTGCTCTCTACTCTAGGTATTATTACTTATAGCCCTCTTAAGAAGTATCGACTAGTTCCAGCCTTTAGCCTTAGCCCTTTTATTATATATATATTATATCCCCTTCTTAGGAAAAAATATACCTATTAAAAGCTAGTGATTCGATTCTCAATAGGTATTGTATTAGCTTTATAAGAAATCCTACCCTTTTGATCTTGTCCTCCTCCTTTTTTAAGAAGTCTACTTCTCTAAGTATTAAAGTATCGTCTGTTTGTATTCCTACTATGCTAAAAAGGGGAGAAGTACTTAAGGTTAATAATAGATAAGGGTTATAAGTTGAGTTGGCTATACTAAGATTGCTGCAATAGTACTTATAGTAGGTGCTAAACTAATGATTTCCTAATTTGGGAATGCTATAGAGCGGTAGCACTACTTTAAAGACTATACCTATAGGAAACAGCTTAGCAATATCTTATAAGGAAAATACAAATATATCGCGTAATAGCTTTAAAGCTGCTTAAGTGTATGCTTATATAATATCCTATAAGCTAAGAATGCCCTCCTTGCCCTATTCTTTAAAGTGTTCTTAGATTAATGCTAAAAGTGATATTAAAAGGCGTTGGCTTACTTATTAGATAGTTGGGGATTAAGTAATTATGCCTTCCTCCTTCTTACTAGTATCGTTCTAGGCCTATATAACTAGGCGTGATTTCTTGAATAGGTAATCTATCTCCTTCCCCTTTATCTTATCAACTATTCTCGATTTAAAGATCCTCTTGCCTTTTATAGCAGGGTCATTTTTATTTATTAGCATAAATACCCCTTTGTTTATTAGCCCTTAATACTCCTTTAGGCGAGATTGCTAAAAAGGGCGCCTAAGGGTAGTGATCTTGCCTTCTGCCTATAGCTTCTGCGATAGTTCTTAGTCCTTATTCTCCTTCTCTATTAGGAATACCTCCGATTTGGCTACGTATAGCTTATCGTCTGCTTTAAAGGATATTTATATCTTAGTATTATAGTTATTATCAATTGTAAGAAGGCTAGAAATAGGCTTAATAAAGGGAACCTCTACTCTTAGCGATTGCTTGCAGCTATTAAGTTGCGGCTTAATTAAGCAAAAGGGCTCTACTTCTTTATCGACATCGGTTGCATTCTACTCCCTTTCGGTAGTTGTTCGATCCTTAGGTTTAGTTCCTTTAGTTTCCTTTAAGTAGTTTTCTTTCTTATCGATTTTGAATAGGCGTACGCTTATCGACCTAAAGTGCTTTATTCTACTGCTAATATTAACTATATAGGTTTCGTTCTCTAAGCTTAGGAACTCAAATGGGCCTATCTATCCTCCCTTCTCCTAATATACTAATACTAGATCTTTTAGCCTTAAATTATAGATATAAGTGGTTCTAAGGCTATTCCTTATGCTTAAAGTGTTATTAACCTTGCAAGTAGTATAGATCTTCCTAACTTCCTTTATAGCCTTTTTGATTATTGCTGCCCTCTATTCTATTAATAGATTTAATAGATCTAATTCAATTAGCCTCAGATATGCCTTGAAAACGAGTAGGGTAGGAATCATCCTATTAGGCCTTGCTATATTATTAACTGCTTTAATAGCCATTTGCAGCCTCTTATTATCGCTTAATTAAGGGTGTTTAGCCGTTATTATCTCAAAGGCACGTCTTAGAGGGCGATAATACTATTCGACCTTACTAATAGAGTAGTGCGCCTCTATAGGAACCAGTTTAAGGGTTATTCCTATAGATCTTAAAGAGCTTCTGAACTCTGCTAAGTTAAAGTTAGTGCTATAGTTGTATACTATAAAATCAGGAGGTCTAATATAGGTATTTAACTAAGCCAATTTAAGGGCTCGAAATACTGCGTCGGCCGAATATGCTCCTATTCCCTTTTATAAGAACCTTGCGGCTTTAAATCCTATTGCTTTATTAACTATATAGAGGGCATTCCTTCTATTAAACTAAGCAATATTGATATATATAGTATAATTGAAGTCGATATCGTCTTATAGCTTAAATCGGAATCTATAAGGGGCGTTAGCGTAGAGTTGATAATATCGGCATATTTCCCTTACTCTTACTATAATACTAGAGTCTATATTATAACTAGCTTAGTTTAAGAGGTATTTAAGGCGTTTTACTAAAGGATATCCGAATCTTTTATATAGCCTTCGGATCTCTATTTCTATTAAGTGGCATATATTGATTGTACCCTTTAAAGTTATTAGAAGTTGCTTTATTATATTAAATAAGAGCTATAGGTGCCTGTGTTTTCTAATAATTAAGTATTTCTCCTTGCTAATTATAAGCAAATTGCGCAGATTATCGTATTTAGCACCCATTTTATCGAGTTATTGCAAGTAGATTAAAAATGGTATATCTGCCTTTATAATTAAGAACTCTATAAGGCCTGCTGGTATTCGAACAGTTGTCTTGCCGATTGCATTTTATAAACCTGCCTTAAAGGTAATTTTATACTTTTCAGCGCTAAGTGAAGCTAGAACTGCGTCCTATATATTTTACAAGGCTTTGAATTAGTTTATTCCTCTTACAATTTTATTTAAGGCGCTAGTATCGATCAGGAATCCTTAGAAGAATTGATCTATCTACTAGGTTATAAACACCTTAGGGTCCGTTTGTATCGGTTTATTAACCCTTATTATTAAAAGGTATTTAGCCTTTTACTTTTCAAGCTGGTTAAGCATAGTTCTTAAGTCATATTCCTTCTTAGAAGCTAGGAATACTATAGTAAAGTTAATATTACTATCCTTAGGGTCGCTAATTGCTTAGTCCTCCTCTTTTAAAAAGGTTTCCTATTTATCCTTATCGGTCCTATTACCTTCCGAATATGCTCTATTATCTTCTTAAGCTAAGTATGCCTTATATGATTTATCTATTAGCTTATACCCTTCGGCTTATCGGCTTACTATATAGCGAGACTTCTAGGCGGCTCTTTCTTCTTTTAAGTGCTTGCTATTATAGTAGTCCTTTTTCTAATATATAATGCACCCTATATAGCCAGGTTTTAGTTAGAAGGTTATTCTTCTCTTATTACCTTAGGTAAACTTCATCTTTCTATTCGAAAAGTATACTATAGATTGCCCTTGCTCCTTAGCCAAATGATATTAGGGTCTATTAGTAGCTGAACTAGGGTGCTAGGGTTTGGATAGTCTATCTTAGGCAACTACTCCTGCGCAAGCCTATAAGCTATCTAATAGAGCTAGGAACGTCGCTAGTAGCTTAAAAAGTGCCATTTGAAATAGTCGATTCCTAGAAACACCTTATATAAGTCTATCTCTAATCGATCGATCGTTCCTTATACTAGCATATAGGCCTAATTGCAAGTTTTGCAGCTCTTTAATATAGTTCTTAAGTTAGGTTAGGATTAGTTTCCCTCTCTAATAGTCTTCTTATCGGAATAGGTCAAATGTTAGCCGAAACCACCTCCTTAGGAATCTGCTACTTCTCTCTTCGGTCTTATAATTGGCCTAAATAGCCTCTACTAGCTTAGCGAACTTGAAGTTCTTATTTTATAGGTACCGATAGTAGTACGTCGAGGCCGAGTCTTATAGTATAAATAGAAAGGCTCTATACTATATACTTTAGTTTATAAAGGCTCTTTAGCATAAATCGGCGAATATATAAAGCTTCTTATCAAGGTGATCTTTCCCGCTTAAGTACTAAGTTTCCTTAATATATATCTTACTTAAATTTATAAGAGTTTTAGCCTAATCTGAAGTCAAAGGTTTTATAATTTACTAGGATAGTTAAGCATCGCTTTAGTTTAGGTCTAGAAGCGCTTTTAAACCCTTTCCTATAGTAAAGGGTGGCAATAATCCGTCTTTCAATTGGATCGGCGGCATCGGTATCGGATTCGGGATCTTTAGGTATTATATAACTAAGGTTCGTCCTAATCGGGGTTGATAAAGTATTCTTTTAAAGTTATATCATTTAATTATTTATCTTAGAGTGTCTGCTTTATATAAGTTGTCTTACAAAGTGTTATTATTATATCTAAGGTATCCTTGCCGAAGCGAGTCTTAGCGTAGTATCTCCTATTCAGCTATAGTAACCCTTTAAGCGGGTGGCTCGCTTATTTGCATAGATTCGGCAAATTCTAAAGTAGACCTTGTTTTATATCTCGGAGATTGTGCTATAACCGAGTTTAGTACTTCTTAGGTCTATAACTCTAGCTGATCTTCTAGCTACTCATTTCCTTCTTAGTATACTATATCGAAAAGTGCCTAGCCGATCGAAACGCCCTTCTTATACTAAACGTATACTCTATAATACTAAAGGTCGTCCCTTAGGCGTTATCAAATGTCCTTATCTAGCGATTTAAAATCGCTAACTATCTAATCTTAGAACTCCTTTTAAAAGTCCTTAGCAAGGTATAACCCTCTCCTTTTGCCATCTTATAATATCTTTCGGAAGTTCTCTATATAAAGGTCTTTCGGTTTAAGTGCCTCTTCGCTAGGTTAATCCTCTTAAGGTCTTATATCCCTTTCGAAGCCCCTTAGTATCTGAGGTTGCCTTGGATTAAGCGGCATTAATAGTCCCCCTTTGGTTATTTCCTAATATTATCTAGATATTGCTCTACGCCCTAATAGGATCCGAAAGAAGTCCGATATAATTATATTTTACGTATCGTTACGCTATTGTTTAGTTGTGATCGGGATACCAATTGCACTCCGGTTTTGCCTTAATTATAATACGTAATAGAATACAGGTAGAAGAGGATAGTATCTACCTTTAAAGTAATAACTCTAGCTTAATTCGCATACCTTTCGCCTTCTCCCCTCTAATAGTAACTGATATTACTTTATACATTTGGGTTAGTATTTAAGGTAAGCTAGAAATACAATTAAGTACTCTTTAAAATTAAGAAAGAATTCTTCAGTTTAATAACCTTACTATCTATAGTAAAGGTACTATTACTAATTAGTATAGGTTCTATACTAGTAATCGATATTCATATAAATATAGTTAAGTACTTATTATTAAAAAGAATCTATTATAATATCTGTTTATCTTTATATAACTGAGATAGTACCTTTATACTTATAAATGTCCTCTCTCCTATAGTCCCTCTTAGCCGTATATAGATATCCTTCTAAGGTCCTCCGGCTGAATAGCCGTCCGAAATACATATAAAACCCCTTATATCGCATATGGTACAGCTATATGAGATGACCCTAGGAACAAGGGCAGCTTGCCTCCTGCATAGGAATCTGCGTACCAATAATTATCAAAGGTAAGGATGATATTTCAAAGGTGAGCGTTAGAAAGTTGCATATAAAGGAAATAATCAAAGGATGGATTATATAAAGAACAAAGTAGAGTAAAGAATATATATAGAATAGAATAATAAATAGAGAATAAAGAGGTGCTAGTATATAGAAAGTAGATAATCTAAAAAAAAAGATTCAATTCGAATTTGTAAGTTCTCTAAATGGTTTTCTCTAAGAGTAATAGGCTAGATTCTCTAGATTGCTCGACTTAATTATCGGTTCTATCGTCACTTCGGAGTCTTCTTCTCTTGCGTTAGTTCTTACCTCTTAGCGATTTCTCTAATTCAGGTGCCTCTATTAAAGGAACCTCTATTTATACCCTTAGGTTTAGTAGCTAAAGTTCATCCGAACTATCTTATAGGCTAAAGCTAGCCGAGTCCAACCTTACTCGCGGGCCAGGCTTGTAAGTCAGTCTTGGCGTTTCTAAGCTTAAGGGTAAAAATAGGGAATTGGTTCCCAAATTAGGGTCTAGCATTATACTAGTATCTCGGCTTATCTCTTTTCCGAATTTTCTTATAATAATATCTTTATTAATTAGTGCATTAGGCTCTTAGATAGCATTTATTTCATTACGTTATCCCTAAGACTTAAGTCTATAAAGAAGCGACTTAGTATTTATAATATTCGTTTAGGTATTAATAAGAGTATTAAAGAGTTTTTAATTATATTCTATAAAGTGGATTTTTAATTCGTCTTTATTAAGAAGAAATAACTTCCGTACTTCAATTATAACCAAGGGGTCTATTTAAGAGCGTCGACTAATAATGGCTTTAAAGAGGCTGCTGCAGTTCTTAAGATGAAAAGCTACTTTAAAAAGTTCAATAGTTCTACTTACGTTAATCTATTAAGGTAATAGAGGTTACTTTAGAGTAGAGATTGAAAAGATAAGATTAGAGATTCGAGTCTCATTTTCTAAGGTATTCTTATTGCAGATAGCTATATAGTTATTATAAAAGGCTATAAAACTACTAGTTCTATAAGAATTGTCCGAAAGCATTTTAAAAAGTTGTCCCTATTTCGTTATTACTATAATTGGATTACTATTATTAGTAATAGGTCGCAAGATCTCCTTTCGCTTTATTTTTATAGTCATTCGAGCTAGTTGAGATTTTGAACTAAGTGCTTAAGAAGTCTATCGACTTATCTTCTTTATAGATAGAGTAAGTTTCACATTCGACTAAGAGCCGATCTACCTATTAAGGCTTCCTAAAGCAAGGCCTTGTCTAATTAATAGGATCTGATAATTTAAGAATTGCTTATTAGCAAAATTGACTCGCAGGCTAAGACTATAAGTAATAATCGGATTTTCTTTATTAGTAGCACTTATATCTCTCTTTATTAAAACTACTTAATTGTAAAGACTAAGACCAATCAATTAGAGAGGTTCGAGGTAAGCTATAAGCTAATAGGCTCCTCTACTTTTCGCTATTATAGCTAAGAGGTAGAGTCTATAATGCATCCGAAGGACTTATTAAGTAAGATTAAATATCATATTATAGAGAAAATAAGAAAGTATAGAAGTCGCGTTATTTATAAGGCGGAAGTAATAAAGGTACATCTCTACTTCTTATCTTATAATAGAGAGGAATGTACTTATAATAGTACTATTATTAGTAGTAAAATTGTCGATTAGGAAGTGGCATCTAAAGGGTTTAAGCATCACAATTGACCCTTCTTCTTCTATTTCCTTTTGCTATTTATTATTTAATAATATCGAAAAGAAAGAATTGTTCTATTTAATTAGCTCTAATGCCTTTAAGGCTTTAAGATCAGCCCTAAATTTTATAGTACCTAGAGTTGCCTCTATTATTAATAGGTTGGATTTGCATATCCTTAAAGAGACGAAGAATTGATTATTAAAGTGGATTAGAAAAAGATCGATATCTTCTACTATATAAAGAAGTTCGAGGTATTCAATAGTTTTATTAATATTAAATCCTTTATAATTAAGACTATAGTAAACCGAAAGAGAGCGAATATAAAGGTTGCAAAGTCTTCTCCCTTCGATTCTTGCGCTAAGAAGATACTATCGAAAGCGAGTTTTTATTATAGAAGACACTTGAATATCATATCGTTCTTTAAGCTTAAGGTTAAGAATGACCGATTGAAGCATATTGCTATAATTACAAATATCTTAATTAATAGATTCCTCTTTGCGTTCTCTTTTTTGCAAGATAAAATAGTCTCACTTAGCATCCGCAAGACTAGGTTCTTAACTTCTATAATTATTAAAGAATTAAATAATATCCGCAAGGGCAAATTCGTTTAAGGTAAGCTATTGAATCTATTTAATAGCTCTTTTAGTTGTTTCTAAAGCAGTAGGAATAGGGTCTTCCCTTATATTATCGTTTTTAAAGCGGTTGCATATAGATATAAAGAAGTCAAGAACTAGCTCTTTTAAGTTATTAAAGAAGGAGTTTAAATAGGCGTATAATCCTTTGGTTTTAAATTGCAAGTTAGCTAAGGTGGCTATCGAACGATTTATTATTCTTTAAGGTTGCACTAAAATAGGTTATCCAGCTAAAGGAGAGTCCTTTAAAGACTTTGAAAAGTTTAATAAGGCAGCGCTAAAGGTTCGAGCAGTCTATTTAGCTATAGTCTCTAAGGTTATTTTAGCAAAGGTTAGGTTAGATCCCCTTTTAGAATTCTCAATTCTGACTCTTAGTCTAGGATCGCGAGTCAAATCATATAGTTTAGCATTTATTATATCTTTAAGCTAAGAAGCGAATTTCAAAGTAAGCTTAATTACAAATAACTAATTCCCCTTTTTATTATTTGTTGCAGGAATGCCCGTCACATGTTTGTCACATGATCTGTCACATGACATATTATACACATAATATGTCATATGACTTGCCATATGACTTAGTGGCAGCCCTTGTTAAATAGCTTGTAGTTAGAGAGCTCTTATGAATCAAGATATAAGACACCTAACATCGTCGTTTGCACCTCATACTTCTTCGTGCCCTCTTCTAGTTTACTATCAAGTTCACTATTAGAGAACCTTATTACTATAGGTTATAAGCCCTGCATGCCTATAAATAGCATTCGACAAATTCCATTGATTAGAGTCTCCTTTACAAATGAAAAGGCTGATCGATATTTTAAGTTTTACTTAACCAACGATATATAACAAGCGTCATTTCAATAATAAAACAGTGGCTACTCCCCTTCTAGAGCGCTATGCAATAATCTAAGCTTACGCAAGATTCGTTACTATAGCTAAATCATTAGGACTAATAGCTGAGATTACCAGCTTAATTGCTAAAAGTACTCTATTGCCTGAATCACCTATTTTTAAAGGGACTAATATATAGTACCCTAAACTCGAATTCAATAGTTCATCTCCTCCTCCTCCTCCTTCTCTACCTTCTCCTTTCGATAACTCTATATACAAATATACAAATAAGATGTCATCGTTATCTTCGGCTGCCCTTAGCCTCCCTAAGTCTTAAAAGCTTAAAGGCGCAAAAGACTATAGCTAATAAAGGAATAAGGTTTTAAACCTTGCAAAGTTAAACGCTTTAATCATATATCTCTATACAAAAGCTAAAACATATGCTCTACCTAAGGTTGACTTATAGGACCGTTCTATTACAAATAAGGAAAGGGACAATTGGGTTAGATAGGAAGCTAAGGAATCTTAGATAAAGCTTACTATTATATTTAATTGTAAACCAGGCCTACTAGCTTATACAAAAGGCGATAAATCTGCCTTAGATATATAGGAAGCTCTTTAAAAACAGTATAAAGGATCTGGAATAGTGCTTGAATATAACGTTATACAGACCTACGTTACTATCAAATATAACAACTTTAATTCACTCAAAGCTTATGTCGTCGCCTTTAGGCTTTTAATTACTAAATTGGAAGCTCTCAACTCTGCCCCTCCCTTTTACTAGTACCTTATTATATTTATTACTAGCTATTCTAATAGATAGCCTATTTAAGCAGATCGATAACGCTCTAACCTTTGCTTAGCTATAGCAGCTAGACGAAAATCAGAGATTACGCTTAAAGCTCTTATTAAAGATATTACTAACAAAGCTCGAGCCTTATAAAGTTCAAAGATAAACGGAACCGTTTTATACAGTAATAAATCGGCTAGCAAGCCGCATTCCTCTGATAAGAAGTCAGAAAACAAGGGAGGTTTTAAAGACTTAAAGAAGAGTACCTCTAGGAATACTACCTCCTTCCCTAACTCCCCCTGTCCTTATTATAAGCAACTAGAGCCATACCATAAGGCAGAAGATTGCTTTGCAATTAATAAATCGAAAAGAGAGGCTTAGGAGAAGGACTTAGGGAAGAAGTACGTATTTCGTCACCTCAAAGGCAAGGACGATAAGTCCTCATTATTATCATTATTATCACCAAAAGGCAAGAAGCCTTTAAGGAAGACTTAGAAGGAAGACGAAGAGTCAGATAATAACCTCTTTAGGCATACTATGCTATTACTAACCCTAGGGCCAATTCTCACTTGCGAGCTAGGCCTAGGAGTCAATTCCGACTCCTCCCTAGGGCCAATTTCCACTCGCGGGCTAGGCCTAGGAGTCAGTTCTTCTACCTACTTCTTATTAAAATTAAGGAATCGTTAGCTATACGATATAGGTGCTAATAAGCACATCTTTAATAATCTCTCTAAGTTCACTTCTTATACTGCTTAAGACAATCTACCCTCCTTAAGTACAGTTAATAGATCTATTCAACCTCTTAGCGTTAGCACTTGCAAAGTTAATACACTTAAATCCAATAGAAAGGTATATATTCTTAAGTTAATTAATACTCTTTATATACCTTAATCACCTATCTGCCTATACTCAAGTGGTAAACTTAATAAAATAAAAGGCTTCTATCGAAATAGCAAGCTATTCCTATCTAATAAGAAGGAAATTTGCATTATCGACGATAATATATATATTAATAAGAAATAGCCTTCTACTAACTCCTTTGGTTATATAAGTAGATATGCTCTCTTAGCTGCTATTAAGAATGGACCTCTTAATATTAAGCTATAGTACTATCGATTAAGCCACGCTAGCCTATAAATGGTTAAAAAGACCCAATCTACTATCACTAATATATAGATTAAGGAAATAAAATCAAGGAAGACGCGAATCTGCGCTCCTTATAAGAAAGGCAGACCTCTCTAATATATTAATAAACGTTTAGCTTGCCCTCGACCTACGAAGGCACTTAATAAGCTATACGTCGACGTAGTTCATCTAAAGCCAATTGGCCTAAACGGCTATAAATACGCCTCTATCTTCACTTGCCTAGCTATAATAGCTAAATAGGGATAGACTTATATAAATAAATCTAATGCCTTTAAGGCAAATAAGAAAATGATCAGCCTCTTACAAACTTAGTATAATCGTATAATTAAGCGTTAGAGAACTAATAGAGGCAAGGAGTACTCTCTTATATAAATGCGAATACTTATAGAAAACCTTAGCATAATTTTAAAAGAATCTACTCTATATATACTAGAATAAGACGGCAGATTAGAACAATTAATTCATATACTAATAGAAAAGTTGCAAATAGCTATAATTGACTAAAATATCCCCTCCTTTCTCTAGCCTTACCTCCTTCTTTTAATAATATATATCACTAATCTTACCGCCTTTGATATTCTCGGCAGCAAGACTCTATATAAGGTTTTTTAGGATGATATTAAGCCTAATAAGCCTTATACTCCCTTAGTCAAGCATCTTTAAGTACTAGGCTATTGCGTTTATATGCTAATCGAGAAAGAAAAGCGAACTTAAAGTAACAAACTCGCTCTAAGAGCAGAGGTAGATACTCTTATCGGATTTGATAGTAGAAGTATTTATCAAATCTATATGCTATCGCAAATAGGTAAAAAGATTATTTAATTATCTTAAGTTCGATTTGATAAAGACGGCCTAATTATAAAGCTGCAATTAAAAGGTGATTTCACTCCTAGGCCAGGACCGCGAGTCAATTCTGACTCTTATAATAATAGTGATTTCACTCCTAGGCCGGGACCGCGAGTCAATTCTGACTCTTATAATAATAATGATTTTACTCTTAGGCCAGGACCGCGAGTCGATTTAAGAGAAGCTAATAAAGCTGAGCTTCTAACTCTAAGAAAGAGAGGAAGACCTCTTAGTTTAAAGAATAAGGCTTACCCTTAGCCTTTTGAGAAGAGAGCTACTTACTCTACTGCTCTTAAATTCAAAGCTGACAACTTTAATAATAAGGAAGCCTATTTAGGCGCCTTCCATATAGTCCTACTTAACTCTCTATACTTAAATGACTTGAAAACAGTCGAATAAGCCCTCTCTTGCGCTAATGCTAACAAATAGCAATCTGCGATCAACTCTAAGTATAATTCCCTTGCTTATAAGAATATATAAGTAGTAGTGAAACGCTTAAAACTCTCTAAAGACGATAGAGTACTCGGATTAAGGCTTATCTTTAAAACTAAAAAAGACTAAAATAGGGAAATCTCCTAATAGAAGGTCAGATTCGTTATATAAGGCTATATATAATAATAAGGTCGAGATTACAACTAGACTTTTGCTAAAGTATATAAATCTGCGGTTTAAAAGATCGCAATTGCGCTTATAGCGCTATACGACTTTGAGCTAAATCAGTTCGACGTCGAGATAGCTTTCCTTAATTCAAAAGCTGACTTTAATATCTATATCAAGTTACCTCTTAGATATACTTAAGATAAGGTTGTTCTTTTACCTTAAGAATACTATCTTAAGCTTTTTAAGGCCTTATATAGCTTAAAGTAATCTCTACGACTATAGTAAGAAAAGCTACGGTCCAAGCTGCAAAAGCTCGATTTTCAACCTCTTGATACTAATAATTGTATATATATCAACCGCGCCTCTCGGATTCTTATTATCACTTATATCGACGACTTCTTTATAGTAGCTAAGAAAGGTAATATATATGACAAGTTTAAAAGAGATCTTCGCAACCTCTTTAAGATTATAAATAGCAAACCGGCTAACTACTTCTTAAGAGTACGTATAGTCTAAGATCGATAAAATAGAACGATCTCACTTTATTAAAATGCCTACGTTAATAAGGTTCTTAAACGTTTTTATATAACTAATTGCAAAAGCGTACCAACTCCTTTTGCTAGTAACTATAAAGTTCATATAGTCAAATTTGAAGGCTAAGCCACTCTATAAGAAGTGAAGCTGTATTAAGAGATCTATAGTTCTCTATAGTACCTTGCGCACTATACGCGTTAGGATATACTATACTACTGCTTCATTCTTAGCAAATTCCTTACTAACCCTTTGCTATAATATATAGTAGCTTTAAAACGAGTTTTATAATACTTGCAAGGAATGCGATTCTATTATACTACCTTTAAAAGCAAAACAACTGACCTAGAGCTTTAGAAATTGCATAGCTATTACGATTCTGACTAAGCAGGTAATAGAGGAACTAGGGCCTCTTATTCTAAGGCCGTCTTTTTCCTTAATAATAGCGTAATTACTACCTCCTTTAAGCGATAGACTATTATCGCTCTCTTATTTATAGAAGCAGAGTATATCGCTATATGCAAATTCGCATAAGAGGCCTCTTAAATACGCTAGGTACTTAAGGAAATAGGCTATATCAGCGACAATGCTATTAAAGTCGAGATGATCTGCGACAACTAAAGAGCCCTTCATCTTACTGAAAACCCCGAATATCATTAGAGAACAAAGCATATTAATATCAAGTTCTATTATATTCGGCAAGAGCTTCGGAAAGGCCATTTGGACCTCTAGTATACAAATACCAAAGATAACGCTGCCGACGGCCTTACTAAGAGCTTAAATAGCTCTAACTATACCGCCTTTATCAAATTGTTAAATATAAAGGTTCTGCACCTTAATTAAGGGGTGATTTTTTTTTATACCTCTATTATAAGGTGATTTTTTTTTGCACTTCTATTAAGGGGTGATTTTTTTTACTCCCAGGCCGGGCCCGCGAGTTGATTTTGACTTACTAAGGGGTGGATTTCGCGCTAGCAAACTCTACTCTATTTCCTATATCTATAGGTTGATTTTTCATACGAAACTATAGATTATAACAAAAGTTATAATATCATATGTATTGCTGGCGAGTACCTTTAAAGGTCTCCCTAGAGGGGTGTATTATAGGAATGCCCGTCATATATTTGTCATATAATCTGTTATATAATATATCATATATATGATATATTATATGACTTGCCATATGACTTAGTGGCAGCCCTTGTTAAATAGCTCGTAGTTAAAGAGCTCTTATGAATCAAGACATAAGACACCCAATATCGTCATTTGCACCTCATACTTCTTTATGCCCTCTTCTAGTTTACTATCAAGTTCACTATCAGAGAACCTCATTACTACATTATTAAAGAAATCTCGTCTAAACCTTAGCATAAGAGTCCAGTTTTCTCTTAAAATAAGCAAACTATAAGCAAAAGCGCAGAGCCTTAGTATATTAATAATAGTACTATTAGGTAGGGTAATATCTGCAGCCTAATTTGATCTTTTTATAACCCTATCAGCTGCTATAAGTACTGCATTAGATAGGCCTATAAATCTGCGACCGCGAATTCGATTGCCTTGGAATTTTACTACTCCTTCTTAAATAATAAAGAAATTGAGAATCTAAATAGCTCTAGTTATAAGAGTGTTTTCCTTAAGAATTTTTAATAACACTCGCCTTCTATTATTAGAATCAATATTTATTAAGAAGCGCGAATGAAATAGGAGTCCTCTCTTATTAGTAGCTGAATTATCCAATTATTAAATAGATTCTTCCCTTTTATCTTAGTCTATTCTAAAAGTATTAGCCAAGGTTATATATTAATCTGCGTCGGCTAAGAATTCCTCTTTAAAGATTCCCTTCAATCTTAATTCTTCAGTTAGGAAGTCGTTAAATTAGAGAATTCCAAGGGCCACTTAGGTTGAAAGGTTATTAATAGCATTCGCATAAGCTAAAAGGAGTTTTTATTACTCTATATCTCCTAAGGCTGCGTAGGTCGATTTAAAGCTCTTTAACGATATAATAGCTCTATTATCTTAAGAGAAGTTTATAACTAGTATTTGTTTATCCCCTATTGCAATAAATAAAACCATTTGTGAGTTCTTTAAAGGTATATTGCTTATAAAAGATAGGGAGTATAAATAAGAGAGTTCAATAGGGTATAAGAATTAAAAGGGCATATAAGCTGCAATAGGTTTGCTATATATATATTAAGGAAATTGGACTTTTTATTTATTATTTAAAGAAAGTAATAGGAATACTATAATTAAAGGCCAATATTAAGAATGTAAAATAAGTTAGAGTAGGCAAGAATTTAAGATAATCCTAAGAGATCTATATCTTAAATAATAAAGGAGGCGACCTTGCTAAAAATGTAAAAATAAGGATTAGAGGAAGGTAAGATAATTGATAGGCTAGGAAATTGTTTAATATTCCCATTTGCATTCTTTAGATATTTTAAGAATAATAACTTAAGGTTGCGATTAGTTGGGTATTTTAATATTCTTTACTTATAAGACCGGCTTATAGGTTAAGTTGGAAAAATCTTAGTCTTCGTCCGAGGGTTTAAAATTGCTTATATTGCCATCGGTTCTTATAAAAGATTCGGAGGTTGTATCAATTTCTAATTCGTCTTCTAAAGGGAATAAGGTCTGGTCGTATTAATAAAAGCGTTTCAATCGGTTGGCTGCAAAGGTCCCTTTAATATCGACTCTATTAAGTTCTTAAAGAGAATAGTATCCTTTTTCTTTTTGCTTAGATTTATTAAGCTTAAGTGAGTCGGCGCAGTAGGTAAAGGAGGCTTCTAGAGGTCGATGGTCGATATATTAGTAAGAGTTAGGGAAGGAAGGTTACCCCTTTCTTCCCTATAGCTATATATATATTAATATCCTACTAACTAAGCAGTAGGATTATATAATAATATATTAGAGTAATAGCTATATTACCTATCTTAATACCCTTACTTAGACCTTACTCCGATTGACCTATAGTTAGGAAAATAACAACTATCCTTTTGCGCTAATCTAACTCTTAGGTATCTCTTTAAATTAAAAACAATCAATTAATAGTAACCTCTATTAAAATCACTAACCTTACTCGTAAGGTAGGACTAGGAGTCAAATTTCCTAAAAGCATTCCTTTATAAGACTATATAACTTGACTTGCAGTCTAGGCCTAGGAGTCGATTTAAAAACTTTCCTTTATAAGACTATATGACCTAACTTATAAGGCGGGCCTAGGAGTCGTCCTTAAGCCTACTAAGCCCCTACTATCTTCTATAACCTTAGTATATCTTTAAATGCTTCGAACTTTGCAACTATCTTTAGTAGCTTTATAAATCCATCTACTACTATTCGATCGGTTAGGATATAGGTAATTAATAACTTATTCTTTATAATAAGGTTGCAAATAAAGTAGTAAGTAATATTAATATATTTCGATCGCTTATATAAGTATAGATTCTTTGCAAGTACAATCGCCCTTATATTATTTACTTAAAGATTAATACAGTTCCTATCTTATTTAATATACTTAGCGAAACTTATATCTTTTAGAACTTAGGCGATCTATAATCCTTATTTATAATTTGATAATATTAATATATATTCGGCCTTAGTACTTGCGGTAGCTACTGATTTCTACTTCCTACTTCCTTATAATATAGGTCTGCTATATAGCACTACTACGCTTTTAGATATACTTTTTCGACCTTTTATATTTGCCTAGTCGGAATCGGTATATATCTTAAGCTTTACGCTTATATATTTCATTAGTCTATATCTTACCTTTTATATGATTATCGATCGAAGGTACCTTCTAAGTCGCTTAACTACATTCTTATATTAAATCGTTAGATCCTTTAAGTTCTAATTAAGTTGCTTAATAATAAAGGCGATATCTAGTCTTATATATACTATAGTATATATAATTGCTCTAATATCCTATTAATACTTCTTCAGATCTCCTCTTTACTTATTTTTATTAATAAGCTCTAACTTATTATACTTTCCTTCGATTGGAGTACGCTTTAGCTTAAAGTTAGAAGTATAAGTAAAGAGTCCTATTTAGTCTAGGATCTTCTTAATATACTGCTCTTAGTCTAATTAGAGTTCTTAAGTAGAATAGTTCCTTATAATGCAGATGCTAAGGATCTTATGAATTCCCCTTAGATCCTTAGTATTAAAACGCTTTTGAATTATTATAAAGAACTAATTTAATTAAGTGGTTGTTTTTACAGCTATAGTAATATTATCGATATATAGTAGCAACTTAATTCTACGCTTAGTATAGGTAAATAGATAAGGGTTAGCTAGGCTTTAAACGAATCCCATTTCTACTAGAGTAAAGCTATATAAGAGGTTCTAATCATAGGCTGATTATTTAAGCCTATAGATACTATAAAGTATATAGAAAGAGTGGCTAGCATATATAGGAATACTATTAGGTCGGGAAAGAAAAATCCGTTCCTTTATAGTCGCTTTAGTAAATGCATTTTTAATATCGTACTATTTATATTTAAAGTCCTTAGCGGCTACTATCACTATGAATATGCAAAGGGTATTTATGCGAACTATTAGCGCAAATGTATTAAAGTAGTCTTCTCTATACTATTAGAAGAAGCCCTTAGCTATAAGCCTTACTTTATAACATTCTAAAGTCCTATCTATATATATCTTAATTATAAAGACCTACTTTATTAAAACTAGGTTTATATCCTTTAGTATCGGTTCCTCTATTTATATACCATTTGCAATAAGAGAACTTATCTCCTTTTAGATTGCCTTATTCTATACTACTCTATTTTCCAGATCGTTAATAGCTTTATTATATATTTTTAGAAAAGAGATTTTCATTATCCTCCTAGCGGCTAAGAACGCATTATCTTTATTAAAGCTCTATTGAAGTTCTAGCTTATAGATCCTATATACTATTATAGCTTAGATACGCTTAAACTCGCGTTCATTTAAGGTATCTTCTAATTCTAAGTCTCTATTCCTCTTTAAAGACGTAGGTTCAGCTATAGGTTTTATAGGCTTATTATCTAAGGAACCGCTTTCTAATAGTATAGGCTTATTATAGCAAGGAGGTTCTCAGATAGTGAACTTGATAGTAAACTAGAAGAGAGGGCACGAAGAAGTATGAGGTGCAAACAACGATATTGAGTATCTTGATTTATAAGAGCTCTCTAACTACGAGCTACTTAAGGTAAGCGGGCTTCTTAGCGAAGCCGCTAAGTCATATGGCAAGTCATATGACATATCATATGTATAATATGTCATATGACAGATCATATGATAAACATATAACGGGCATACCTGCAACACACCCCTCTGGGGAGACCTTTAAAGGTACTCGCCAGCAACACATATGACGTCATAACTTTTGTTGTATTTTACAGTTTCGCATGAAAAATCAACCTGCAGATATTGGAAATAGAGTAGAGTTCGCTAGCGCGCTCTACTCTGAAGTAGGAAATCCACCCCTTAGTAAGTCAAAATCAACTCGCGGGCCTGGCCCAGGAGTAAAAAAATCACCCCTTAATAGAAGTGCAAAAAAAAATCACCTTATAATAGGGGTGCAAAAAAAAATCACCCTTTAATCGAGGTGCAGAACCTTCATATTTAATAATTTGATAAAGGCGGCGTAGTTAGAGCTATTTAAGCTCTTAGTAAGGCCGTCGGCAGCGTTGTCTTTGGTATTTGTATACTAGAGGTCTAAATGGCCTTTCCGAAGCTGCTGTCGAATATAATAGAACTTAATATCGATATGCTTCGTTCTCTAATAATATTCGGGATTTTCAATAAGATAAAGGGCTCCTTAGTTGTCGCAGATCATCTCGACTTTAGTAGCGTCGTCGCCAGCGTAGCCCATTTCCTTAAGTACCTGGCGTATCTAAGAGGCTTCTTATGCGAATTTGCATATAGCAATATACTCTGCCTCTATAGATAAGAGAGCGATAATAGTTTATCGCTTAAAGGAGGCGGTAATTACGCTATTATTAAGGAAGAAGACGGCCCTAGAATAAGAGGCTCTACTTCCTCTATCACCTGCCTAGTCAGAATCGCAGTAGCTATGCAATTTCTAAAGCTTTAAGTCAGTTGTTTTACTTTCAAAGGTAGTATAATAGAATTGCGTTCCTTGCAAGTATTGTAAAACTCATTTTAAAGCTACTATATATTATAGCGAAGGGTTGGTAAGGAATTTGCTAAGAATAGAGCAGTGGTATAGTATATCTTAACGCGTATAGTGCGCAAGGTACTATAGAGAACTATAGATCTCTTAATATAGCTTCACTTCCTATAGAGTGGCTTGGCCTTCAAATTTGACTATATGAACTTTATAGCCACTGGCAAAAGGCGTTAGTACGCTCTTGCAATTAGTCATATGAAAACGTTTAAGAACCTTATTAACGTAGGCATTTTAATAAAGTGAGATCGTTCTATTTTATCGATCTCTAACTATACGTACTCTTAAGAAGTAGTTAGCCGGTTCGCTACCTATGATTTCGAAGAGGTTGCGAAGATCTCTTTTAAACTTATCATATATATCACCCTTCTTTACTACTATAAGGAAGTCGTCGACGTAGGTGATAATAAGAATCCGAGAGGCGCGGTTAATATATATGCAATTATTAGTATCAAGAGGTTGAAAATCGAGCTTTTATAGCTCGGACCGTAGCTTTTCTTACTATAGTCGTAGAGATTGCTTTAAGCTATATAAGGCCTTAAGAAGCTTAAGATAGTAGTCTTAAGGTGAAAGAACGACCTTATCTTAAGTGTATTTAAGAGGTAACTTAATATAGATATTAGAGTCAGCTTCTGAATTAAGGAAAGCTATCTCGACGTCGAACTGATCTAGCTCGAAGTCGTATAGCGCTGCGAGCGCGATTGCGATCTTCCAGACCGCAGATTTGCATACTCTAGCAAAAGTCTGGTCGTAATCTCGACCTTATCGTTGTATATAGCCTTGCACGACGAATCTGACCTTCTATCGGGAGATTTCCCTATTTTAATCTCTTTTGGTTTTAAAGATAAGTCTCGATCCGAGTACTCTATCGTCTTTAGAGAGTTCTAAGCGTTTCACCACTACCTATATGTTCTTATAAGCGAGGGAATTGTACTTAGAGTTGATCGCAGATCGCCATTTGTCAGCGTCGGCGCAAGAGAGGGCTTATTCGACTGTTTTCGGGTCATTTAGGTAAGGAGAGTCGAGTAAGGCCATATGGAAGGCGCCTAAATAGGCTTCCTTATCATTAGAGTTATCAGCTTTGAATCTAAGAGCAGTAGAGCGAGTAGCTCTCTTCTTAGAAGGCTAAGGGTAAGCCTTGTTCTTTAAACTAGGAGGTCTTCCTCTCTTTCTTAGAGTTAGAAGCTCAGCTTCATTAGCTTCTCCTGAATCGACTCGCGGTCCTGGCCCAGGAGTGAAATCATCATTATCGTAAGAGTCAGAATTGACTCGCGGTCCCGGCCCAGGAGTAAAATCACCCCTTAATTGCGGCTCTGTAATTAGGCTATCTTTATCGAATTAAACGTAAGATGATCGAATAATCTTTTCCCCTATTCGCGATAGTATATAGATCTAATAGATACTTCTGCCGTCAAATCCGACGAGAGTACCTACCTCTGCTCTTAGAGCGAGTTTATTACTCTAAGTTCGCTTTTCTTTCTCGATTAGCACATAGACGCGATAGCCTAGTACTCGAAGATGCTTAACTAAGGGAGTATAAGGCTTATTAGGCTCAATATCATCCCAAAAGACCTTATATAGAGTCTTGCCACCTAGAATATTAAAGGCGGTAAGATTAGTAATATGTATTACCGAAAGAAGGAGGTAAGGCTAGAGAAAGGAGGGGATATTTTAGTTAATTATAGCTGTTTGCAACTTTTCCATTAGTATACGAATTGATCGTTCCGATCTGCTGTCTTATTCTGGCGTATATAGAGTAGATTCTTCCAAAATTATACCGAGGTTTTCTACAAGTATTCGCATCTGTATAAGAGAGTACTCCTTGCCTCTATCAGTTCTCTAACGCTTAATTGTGCAATTGTACTAAGTTTGTAAAAGGCTGATCATTTTCTTATTTGCCTTAAAGGCATCAGATTTGTTTATATAGGTCCATCCCTATTTAGCTATTATAGCTGCGCAAGTGAAGATGGAAGCGTATTTGTAACCGTTAAGGCCAGTTGACTTCAGATGAACCACATCAACGTATAGCTCGTTAAGTGCCTTCGTAGGTCGAGGGCGAGCTAAACGTTTATTAATATATCAGAGAGGTCTGCCCTTCTCGCAAGGAGCGCAGATTCGCGTCTTCCTTGATTTTATTTCCTTAATCTGCATATCGGTGACAGCAGATTGGGTCTTTCTAACCGTTTATAGGCCAGCGTAGCCTAATCAACGGTGCTAGAGCTTAATATCAAGAGGTCCATTCTCAATTGCAGCTAGGAGAGCATATCCACTTACGTAACCAAAGGAGTCAGTAGAAGGCTATTCCTTATTAATATACATATTGTTATCGATAGTGCAAATTTCCTTCTCATTAGATAGGAACAGCTTGCCATTTCGGTAGAAGCCTTTGATTTTATTAAGTTTACTACCTAAGTATAGGCAGATAGGTAACTAAGGTATATAAAGAGTATTAATTAACTTAAGAACATATACCTTTCCATTGGATTTAAGTGCGTTGACTTTGCAAATGCTAACGCTAAGAGGTTGAATAGATCTATTAACTATACTTAAGGAGGGTAGATTATCTCAAGTAGTATAGGAAGTGAACTTAAAGAGATTATTAGAGACATGCTTACTAGCACCTATATCGTATAGCTAACGATTCCTCAATTTTAATAAGAAGTAGGTAGAAGAACTGACTCCTAGGCCCGGCCTGCGAGTGGAAATTGGCCCTAGGGAGGAGTCAGAATTGACTCTTAGGCCCGGCTCGCGAATAAGAATTGGCCCTAGGGTTAGTAATAGCATAGTATGCCTAAAGAGGTCATTATCTGACTCTTCGTCTTCCTTTTGAATCTTCCTAGAAGGCTTCTTGCCTTTTAGTAATAATAGCAAGGACTTATCGTCCTTGCCTTTAAGGTGACGGAATACGTACTTCTTCCCTAAATCCTTCTCCTAGGCCTCTCTTTTCGATTTATTAATTGCAAAGCAATCTTCTGCCTTATAGTATAGCTCTAATTGCTTGCAATAAGGATAGGGGGAGTTAGGGAAGGAGGTAGTAGTATTCCTAGAGGTGCTCTTCTTTAAGTCTTTAAAACCTCCCTTGTTTTCTAACTTCTTATAGTCAGAGGAATGCGGCTTGCTAGCCGATTTGTTACCATATAAGACGGTTCCATTCATTTTTAAACTCTATAAGGCTCGAGCTTTATTAGTAATATCTTTAATAAGAGCTTCGAGCGTAATCTCTGATTTTCGTCCAGCTGCTATAGCTAAGCAAAGGTTAGAACGTTATCGATCTGCCCAAATGGGCCATCTATTAGAACAGCTAGCAATAAACATAATAGGGTGCTAGTAAGAGGGAAGGGCAGAGTCGAGAGCTTCCAATTTAGTGATTAAAAGCCTAAAGGCGACGATGTAAGCTTCGAGTGAATTGAAGTCGTCATATTTAATAGTAACGTAAGTCTATATAGCGTTGTATTCAAGTACTATTCCAGATCCTTTGTACTGTTTTTAAAGAGCTTCCCATATGTCCAAGGCAGATTTGTCGCCTTCTATATGAGCTAGTAGTCCTGGTTTGCAATTAAGTGTAATAGTAAGCTTCATCTAAGATTCCTTAGCTTCCTATTTAACCCAATTGTCCCTTTCCTCATTTGTAATAAAACAGTCCTATAAGTCAACCTTAGGTAGAGCATATATTCTAGCTTTTATATAGAGATGCATAGTCAAGGCGTTTGACTTTGCAAGGTTCAAAACCTTATTCCTCTACTAGCTATAGTCCTCTGCGCCTTTAAGCTTTTGAGACTTAGGGAGGCTGAGGGCAGCCGAAGATAACGACAACATCTTATTTATATATTTGTATATAGAGTTATCGAAAGGAGGAGAAGGAGGAGGAGGAGGAGATGAACTATTGAATTCGAGTTTAGGGTATTGTATATTAGTCCCTTTAAAAATAGGTGATTCAGGCAGTAGAGTACTTTCAGCAATTAAGCTAGTAATCTTAGCTATCAGTCCTAATGATTCAGCTATAGTAACGAATCTTGCGTAAGCTTGGATTATTGCGTAGCGCTTCGAAAGGGGAGTAGCCACTGTTTTATTATTGAGATAACGCTTATTATGCGTCGTTAGTTAAGTAAAACTCAAAATGTCAATCAGCCTTTTCGTTTATAAGGGAGACTCTGATCGATGGAATTTGTCGAATGCTATTTATAGGCATGCGGGGCTTATAACCTATAGCAAGGAGGTTCTTAGATAGTGAACTTGATAGTAAACTAGAAGAGAGGGTACGAAGAAGTATGAGGTGCAAACGACGATATTGAGTATCTTGATTTATAAGAGCTCTCTAACTACGAGCTACTTAAGGTAAGCGGGCTTCTTAGCGAAGCCGCTAAGTCATATGGCAAGTCATATGACATATTATATGTATGATATGTCATGTGATAGATCATGTGACAAACATGTGACGGGCATACCTGCAACACTTATTATTACTTATACTTATTTTAGGAATATCCTTTACTATAGGTGCTTTAATTAAAGGGATGATAATATCAAAGTTGTTTTATACTTTAAGTAGTTTATAGATAATAGGAATAGTCTATTCGGCCTTTAGGCGACTAGTAGGTCATTAATTAGCAAGTGCGCTTAATATACCTAAGCTAAGAGAGAGGGGTTATTAATTCGGCTTAATAGTATTACCGTCGACTAATATACCTTGCGAATCTCTAGGTATATAGAGCTTTAAGGATAGCTCCCTCTTATTTCGAAATATATTAAACTCAACTATTAAGGATATGATTACTCGCCTTAGATCTAACGCATATACTATCTATTACTTTATTATCTATTTAATATACTCAATAAATATATACTCTTTACCTTAGTCTATTAGCTTTTTGCTTTTTATACCCGCGGGCTAAGACTTCAGGCTAATATAAGAGTAATAGACGCTTTTAAAGATGCGGATATAGTCTAGGCTTAGTTTCTATTTAAAATATGCCTTATATAGCAATATTTAAGTGCTATTAACTATTAGTCTACTACCTATTCTATTTTATAAGTATGCGTCTGCCTTAACTATAAGGTCTTAGAATTCTAATAGTAGGTTAGCATCTTATAGTAGAGTGCAATAGTCAGTCTTTACTTATTAAATACTTCGCTTAGCAATGCTATTCTAGTAAGAACCTTTGTATATTATAGTTAGTTTATAGTAAACTCCTTATTTTACCTATTTATTAAGCTTTACCTTAATCTCTAATGCGTTATTAGACCTAATAGCTATTAGCTTTAATTAGGTCTAGCGTTCCTTTATCACTTTTTAAGTTTCCAGCTTTTCTATAAGCTTAGATTTAGTCCTAGCGCAAATAGTCTATATTTATTAAGTAGAGTTATCTACTATTTAAGAAAACTAATTATTTCCTTTAATTAAAGTTATAAATAGTCTAATAGTATCAATAGATATTAGTGCTAATATCGAATCTTTCTATAGATTAAGCTTAATTTATATCCGATTTCAAAGTTTTATTAGCTTGCAAATTCGGTATATTAGGCGATCCTTTAGTACTTAGATCTTCTATTTTAAAGTTAAGACCTTATATAGGCCTTTCAATTTCTCTAGCCTTAGATGCGCGAATCTTCTATATATTAGCTAATACCTTAATAGGCTTTTGGCTTTTAATAGCTTTAATAGCCTATCGTCAGTCGATACTTTATTATTAGCGGCTAAAAAGGACTAGTAATAGCAGTTTAAGGTTTTTCTATTTTCCAGTTGCAAGCCTGGCTTAAGAGTCGTTTTTAATAAAACCGCAAGATCTACTCGCAGTCCTGGCTTAAGAGTCGATTTCTTAGAAATAGTAAGATCTACTTGCGGTCCTAGCTTAAGAGTCGTTTTTAACAAATTCGCGAATTTCACTCGCAGTCTTAGCTTAAGAGTTATTTCTGCGAATTTCACTTGCAATCCTAGCTTAAGAGTTATCATTAGCGAATCTATAGAATCTACTTGCAGTCCTAGCCTAAGAGTCATTTCTACTAAATTCACTTATAATCCTAGCTTAAGAGTCACCTTTAAGAATACCTTATAATCTACCTATAGTCTTAACTTAAGAGTCATTTTTACGAATTTCACTTGCGATCCTAGCTTAAGAGTCCATCTATTCTCCCTATCCTTACTTAATTGTATTAAGGCAAAGAGTGCACTTTCCTTAAAGGAATCTACTTATAGGTCTGGCCTAGGAGTCAATTTTTATAATATTACCTTTAAGATAATATAAAGTCTATCTTTAATTTTAGCCTTAAAAATTACTTTATAATCGTTATTTATAAACTATATAAATTGATTATTAAAAACTCTTATATAATTCAACTCTATATAGATCTTATAGCTAGATAAAAGATTAATGCTTAAGCTAGGCATAAGGAGAATATTTTATAAAAGGAAAGAAACGCTAGCGATATTTATCTCTATTATACCTATTAAATCTGCATATAACCTTCTACTACCAACCTTAATAAAGCGCCTTTTTATTTTAGTAAGTAGGCCTTTAAATAGGTAAGGTTTATCAGTTATATATGCTATATAACTAGTATTATTATACTAATCAAATTCAAAGATCTTATAAAGATCGGCTTTTAAAATATAAGCATCTTTATTATAATTATTATTTGAATTATTAAAAGTGGATTTAGGTTTAGATAACCTACTATTATTATTAGAGGTATCTGCTAAAGTTCTGGCTAAATAGCCTTTTCCTTTGCCTTTCCTTAGTAGTTGCGGCCTTTGGTAGGATAAGGGCAGTTTGCTTCTTAACTTCTGCTTTAATTGCTTCTTAATATTAAAGCTAGCGATTATATTAATCAGTTGCCTTTTAACTTTACAATTAGTAATATTATAAGTACTATTATAAAAGTAGCATCCCTAATAAGCTTAAGGGCTTATCCTACGCTCCTTCCTCTTCTTAAGCTTATTATTATCCTATAACGCGGCATTTGCCGATTTAAAGCGTCCTTCGAAGTCTTACTCAATAGTTCAAAGGAGGTCGATCTTCTTATAGATCTTAAGGTTAGGTTAGATAAGAAGAGATTGTTTTACAATAGCAAACTTAAGAGGAAGGCTATTAAGTAGAAAACTAAAAAGCTAAGTTTCCTTAAAAGTTATAGCTATCCTAGGATCTATAGCTCTTACTCTCCTCCTTACTTTATATAATATAAATTAAGTAGAGTCTATATTTATATCTATATTCTTACTATCTTTATCTTTTCTATATTAAAATAAAGTGATCTGCTATAATAGATGCTAGATATTAAAGGTAGTTATTTAAGAGTATTTTGCCTTTAAAGTATCCTATCTTATCTTTATATTATTATAAACTCGAATAAAATCTCGGTCTTTATCACTTAAACCTCTATTAATCTTAAGTTTGCATTTAACTAAGGCTAGCCTATACTCCTTTTCCTTTTCTATATTTAAAATCTGCCTTTAGGATTCTTAGTTATTATCTACTAAGGCTCTTAAGCTAAGCTTATTTAATATATTTAGCAAATCCTTAGCAATTGTATTAGCTATTAAAGTAGAAGTAGACGAATTAGTAGAAGGAGTATAAGGGGCTATTCTCGCGTATTTAATAAGTGTCTTTTAAATCGCTATTTCAATACCTTTACTCTTAAAGTAAAGCTCTAAATCGTCGAACTATTATTGCCAGTTCTTTTAAGAGAGTTAGAGGTCTTTAGGTCTAGTATTTCGATCGGAATCAGAAGCTATTGCCGTTTCGAATAGAATTGCGTTAAAATCAAATAAATTAAATAGTTAAAGGCACTCCTCCTATCGAAAAGTCGAAATAATTAAATAGCAGGTATTATAGAAGTATTAAATAGGGAGGAAGTCCTCTTATCGAAAAGGGTTTTTAGGCTATAACGCAGGGAATCACACCTCTTACGAAATATAGTAAAGCAAGGAATTATACCTCTTGCAGTACCAAAGGGTTATAGAGTAAGGAATCATACCTCTTATAATATAGGTTGGCTAAATAGGGAATTATACCTCCTATTCGCCGATTGCTCGCCTCTTACTATAAGTCTCGTTCAACTTCCTACTAACAGTTGCGGCGCAAGTGCTTTCTAAGGGAAGTTAATAATCTATTATTAGTCTAGCTAAGGCTTATAACCTATTAAGCTTAAGTAAGTCGGCGCAATAGGTAAAGGAGGCTTCTAAAGGTCGATAGTCGATATATTAATAAGAGTTAGGGAAGGAAGGTTACCCCTTTCTTCCCTATAGCTATATACGTATCAATATCCTACTAACTAAGCAGTAGGGTCATATAACAATACATCGGAGTGATGGCTATATCACCCATCTTAATAAGATTTAACTTTAAATAGGCCAAGCTATCGATAGTCAAGTTTAGTATCTGCCGATATATTAATGCTTCTTATAATGTTATAGACTAAGATAAGATCATCTTTCTAAATAGGGTGCGTTTTAAGTACTTTAGAAGCAGCCTATGCTTCTTTAGCTTTTTCCTTATATTGTTTCTTTCGCAGAATGATTTCCTCTATATCTATATTTTAAAGCTTAAGTTATCGGCATTTTATTGCTAGTAAATCGGAACGGTTCTAAATTTGACTATAGTCGAATAATCTCTAAATAGGCCATCGGGATTTAAGAGGGAGCTATGCCTCTCTATTATAGATAAGGAAAAATAGTATAACTCTAGTCGGTTTATAGATTATCGTTTGATAAGCAAAGAGTATTCTATAAAAGTGTTTTATTCAATTCTTAAATCTTCTATAAGTAACTTTAAATAGCCTATTAAGAATGTCGCAATATCCTCGCTCTACTACTCTATTAGCTTTCGAATTATACGGTAAGATTTGAACCTATTTAATGCTATATTTTCGCGAAAAAGCTTTAACTACTCCTTTATTTTCAAGGCCTCTATTAATAGTTAGTCTATTAAAAAGTCTATAGTAATAGACTACGTCTTCTTAAAGGAACTTTGCAATAGATTTAGAGTTAGTAGATCTTAAAGGTTATCCTTTAGGCTATCTTAATAAGTCTTCCTTTGCTAAAATAAAATATATAATCCCATTTTCGATTATTAGTACTTATATAATATTAAAACTGACTTTATAGAAAAGGCCTAATAACTAGGTTAGGAACAAGGGATTTTCCTTACAATTAGGTTTTCGTTTCTAATAGGGGATGCAACTCTTTACAAAAGCTTTATAGTCCTTAAAAGAGCCTTTCTAAAAGAATTTTCTTAAGAGTTAGTAGTAAGTGGACTTAGCTCCTTAGTAGCCAATCTCCTTATAAATATCTTAAATAGCCTTAGCTCGCAGTTTGTTATTATTTAAATAGAGCTATATAGGAAATAAGTTATTGCTCCTTTTAAATAATCGCCGTCCTTATATTAGATAAATCAGAGCTTTAGCTTTAAACTTTTGAAAATCCTTAAGAGGAATTGTCTTTAGTTGTCTAAGCGTAATTAAAAATTTTGCGATTTCCTTAAAGTCACTTAAGTAGTTAGGTAATAAAATTCTCTTATTTGACTTGTAGGCTAGGACCGCGAGTCAAGTCCCTTTAAGGCGATATATTAATAGATAACCAACTTTATTCTCTACCTACTTATTAATATCTATTTTATCTTCTTTAATTAAATTAAAGGGGTAGGGACGAGTTCTTTTTAAAAGGCCATCTGCAGTAGTGTTTTTCATTCCTAGAATGTGTTTGACTTTAAAGTCCATTAGTCTTATTTAAGTAATCTATTTTATTAATAAAGCCCTTAGGAGATCGCTTGCGGCCTTATTCAATTGTTCTACTAGCACTTTAGCATTAGTTTCAAAGATGAAGTAAGTATTATAAAGGTCGCTTTTTATCTTTTTCATTACCTTTAGGGCTCTTTTATATTCCTATTTAATAGCATTATACTTTATCTCCGCTGGATTCTAAAGACCGCTTTTAAAGTAAGCTAAATGTCTTTTCTATTAGCTATTAGCTTATTAAAGGATAGTACCCTATCTGATTAAGCTTATATCAACTATTAGTATAATTGGCCTAGCGTCGGCTTTATAGTCTATTTTAATTAGATATAGCGCTTTAAGCAACGCTTGCTTCAGTTGTTTTATAGCCTCTATTTAAGGTTCCTCCTATTGAAACTTAGCCCCTTTTTAAAATAAGGCGTAAATAGGTACTGCCTTTTTAGCGAAATCCTTGATCCAAATGCGATAGTATACTATAACGCTAATAAACGCGCGAGCTTCTGCTATATTATTATACCTCTTTTATTTGTCAATTTTAAGTACTTTAGCCCTTTAAGGACTTCGGCTATTGGAATCAGTAACGAAACTAATAATTTCTATCGATAGAAGATAGTATTATAACTTCGGACTAACTGTTGCTCTTGCCCTTTTAAATTGTATAAGTACTTAGTCTAGGTTCTAAATGTATTCTATTATAAATCGTTATATGCTAAGGAGAACTTCTTTATAATTGTAGAATAATCTTAATCCTTTTATTCTAATATCGTCTATATAAGGGAGTGTAATATTAGGTATATAATCTATTAGTATCTTATAAATTACTTAAATAAATTAAGCGATCGAATTTATAGCCTCTTAAGGTAATCTTATTATTTAAAGTAGCTTAAGAGGGGTTTGAATTGCTATTATATCTCTCGATTTAATATTAAGAATAAATTAGTCGTATTTAAAGAAGAAGTTAATAAAAGAGCTATAGGTTAATCCTGCGAATTCATTTGAGAACTCATCTATATTCGGAGGAACGTTGGCGTCCTTAACAGTTACTCGGTTTATCTCTACTACTGCTATTATTAGTCTATAAGATCCCTTTTCTTTCTTAGCAACTAAGAACTATTTATTCCTATAAGGGCTATTATAGAACTTAAGAACACCTTACTTTAGCCTATCCTTTAATATTTCGATTACCTTTTCTTAAAGAGCTTTAAGGACCTTGAATGTTTTCTCTTATTAGGCTTTATAGGGTATTGTCTTAATCTTAATATAAGGCGTGACCTCTTTTCGAATCTGGCCAAGTTCCGTTTAGTCAAAAGCCAAGGCGTCCTTTTGATTTATTAAGGTTTTATAGAGTAGTTCGCATTCTTGCTTTATTAAGTTATCTCCAATTTTTAGCATATTAAAACGTTCTTTTATTAGCTAATGTGGCAAGGAGGTTCTCTGATAGTAAACTTAATAGTGAACTAGAAGAGGGCACGAAGAAGTATAAGGTGCAAACGACGATGTTAGGTGTCTTAATTCATAAGAGCTCTCTAACTAGGAGCTATTTAAGGTAAGCGGCCTTTTTAATAAAGGCGCTAAGTCATATGGCAAGTCATATGATATATTATATATATAATATGTCATATGATAGATCATATGATAAATATGTAATAGGCATACTTGTAATACACCCCTCTGGGGAGACCTTTAAAGGTACTCGCCAGCAATATATATAACGTTATAACTTTTATTATAATTTACAGTTTGGTATAAAAAATCAACCTGCAGATATGGGAAATAGAGTAGAGGTCGCTAGCGCGCTCTACTTTAGAGTAGGAAATCCACCCTTTAGTAAATTAAAAACAACTCGCGGGCCCAGCCCGGGAGTAAAAAAAATCACCCCTTAATAGAAGTGCAAAAAAAAATCACCCTATAATAGAGGTATAAAAAAAAATCACCCCTTAATCGAGGTATAGAACCTTTATATTTAACAATTTGATAAAGGCGGCGTAGTTGGAGCTATTTAAGCTCTTAGTAAGTCTATCGGCAGCGTTATCTTTGGTATTTGTATACTAGAGGTCCAAATGGCCTTTCTAAAGCTTTTGCCGAATATAATAAAACTTAATATCGATATGCTTCGTTCTCTAATAATATTCGGGGTTTTCGGTAAGATAAAGGGCTCCTTAGTTATCGCAGATCATCTCGACTTTAGTAGCGTCGTTACTACTATAGCCCATTTCCTTAAGTACCTGGCGTATCTAAGAGGCCTTTTATGCGAATTTGCATATAGCAATATACTCTACTTCTATAGATAAGAGAGCGATAATAGTTTATCACTTAAAGGAGGCGGTAATTATACTATTATTAAGGAAGAAGACGGCCTTAGAATAGGAGGCTTTACTTCCTCTATTACCTGCTTAGTCAGAATTGCAGTAGCTATACAATTTCTAAAGCTCTAGGTCAGTTGTTTTACTTCCGAAGGTAGTATAATAGAATCGCGTTCCTTATAAGTATTGTAAAACTCGTTTTAAAGCTGCTATATATTATAGCAAAGGGTTAGTAAGGAATTTGCTAAGAATAGAGCAATAGTATAGTATATCCTAACGCGTATAGTGCGCAAGGTACTATAGAGAACTATAGATCTCTTAGTATAGCTTTACTTCTTATAGAGTGGCTTAGCCTTCAAATTTGATTATATGAACTTTATAACTACTAGCAAAAGGCATTAGTACGCTCTTGCAATTAGTTATATAAAAACGTTTAAGAACCTTATTAACGTAGGCGTTTTAATAAAGCGAGATCGTTCTATTTTATTAATCTCTAATTATATATACTCTTAAGAAGTAGTTAGCCGGTTCGCTACCTATAATCTTAAAGAGGTTGCGAAGATCTCTTTTAAACTTATTATATATATTACCCTTCTTTGCTATTATAAGGAAGTCGTCGATATAGGTAACGATGAGAATCTAAGAGGCGCGGTTAATATATACGCAATTGTTAGTATTAAGAAGTTGAAAATCGAGCTTTTACAGCTCAGACTATAGCTTTTCTTACTATAGTCATAGAGATTACTTTAAGCTATATAAGGCCTTAAGAAGCTTAAGATAGTAGTCTTAAGGTAAAAGAACGACCTTATCTTAAGTATATTTAAGAGGTAACTTGATATAGATATTAGAGTTAGCTTCTGAATTAAGGAAAGCTATCTCGATATCGAACTGATCTAGCTTAAAGTCGTATAGCACTGCGAGCGCAATTGCGATCTTCTAAACCGCAGATTTGCATACTCTAGCAAAAGTCTAGTTATAATCTCGACCTTATTATTGCATATAGCCTTATATAACAAATCTGACCTTCTATCAGGAGATTTCCCTATTTTAATCTCTTTTTATTTTAAAGATAAGCCTCGATCTAAGGACTCTATCGTCTTTAAAGAGTTCTAAGCGTTTCACTACTACCTATATATCCTTATAAGCGAGGGAATTATACTTAAAGTTGATCGCAGATCGCTATTTATTAGCATTAGCGCGAGAGAAGGCTTATTCGACTGTTTTCAAGTCATTTAGATAAGGAGAGTCGAGTAAGGCCATATAGAAGGCGCCTAAATAGGCTTCCTTATCATTAGAGTTATCAGCTTTGAATCCAAGAGCATAAGTTAAGCGAGTAGCTCTCTTCTCAAAAGGCTAAGGGTAAGCCTTATTCTTTAAACTAGGAGGTCTTCCTCTCTTTCTTAAAGTTGGAAGCTCAGCTTTATTAGCTTCTCTTGAATCAGAATTGACTCGCGGTCCCGGCCTAGGAGTGAAATTATCGTAAGAGTCAGAATTGACTCGCGGTCCCGGCCTAGGAGTCAAATCACCCTTTAATTGCGGCTTTATAATTAGGCCGTCTTTATCGAATCGAACGTAAGATGATCAAATAATCTTTTTACCTATTTGCGATAGTATATAGATCTAATAAATACTTCTGCTATTAAATCCGATAAGAGTACCTACCTTTGCTTTTAAAGCGAGTTTATTACTCTAAGTTCGCTTTTCTTTCTCAATTAGCATATAGACGCAATAGCCTAGTACTCAAAGATGCTTAACTAAGGGAGTATAAGGCTTATTAGGCTTGATATTATCCTAAAAGACCTTATATAAAGTCTTACTACTTAGAATATCAGAGGCGGTAAGATTGGTAATATATATCACCGAAAGAAGGAGGTAAGGCTAAAGAAAGGAGGGAATATTTTAATTAATTACAGCTATTTGCAACTTTTCTATTAGTATGCAAATTAATCGTTCTAATCTGCCGTCTTATTCTAGTATATATAGAGTAGATTCCTTCAAAATCATACTAAGGTTTTCTATAAGTATTCGCATCTGTATAAGAGAGTACTCCTTACTTCTATCAGTTTTCTACTACTTAATTATACGATTATACTAAGTTTATAAGAGGCTGATCATCTTCTTATTTGCTTTAAAAGCATTAGATTTGTTTGTATAAGTCTATTCCTATCTAGCTATTATAGCTAAGCAAGTGAAGATAGAAGCGTATTTATAGCTATTAAGGCTAGTTGGCTTTAGATGAATAATATCGATGTATAGCTTATCAAGTGCCTTTATAGGTCGAGGGCAAGCTAAACGTTTATTAACTTATTAAAGAGGTCTGCCTTTCTTATAAGGAGCGCAGATTCGCATCTTCTCTGATTTTATTTCCTTAATTTATATATTAGTAATAGCAGATTAGGTCTTTCTAACCGTTTATAGGCCAGCGTGGCCTAATCGATAGTACTAGAGCTTAATATTAAAAGGTCTATTCTCAATAGCAGCTAGGAGAGCATATCCACTTATATAACTAAAGGAGTTAGTAGAAGGCTATTCCTTATTAATATATATATTATTATCGATAGTGCAAATTTCCTTCTTATTAGATAAGAACAGCTTGCTATTTCGATAGAAGCCTTTGATTTTATTAAGTTTGCTACCTAAGTATAGGTAGATAGGTGATTAAGGTATATAAAGAGTATTAATTAACTTAAGAATATATACCTTTCTATTGGATTTAAGTGCGTTGACTTTATAAGTACTAATATTAAGAGATTGAATAGATCTATTAACTATACTTAAGGAGGGTAGATTATTTTAAGTAATATAGGAAGTGAACTTAAAGAGATTATTAGAGATATGCTTACTAGCACCTATATCGTATAGCTAACGATTCCTCAATTTTAATAAGAAGTAAGAGGTAAAAGAACTGACTCCCGGTCCCGGCCCGCGAGTAGAAATTGACCCTAGTGAGGAATTGACTCCTAGGCCAGGCTCGCGAGTGAGAATTGGCCCCAGGGTTAGTAATAGCATAGTATACCTAAAGAGGTCATTATCTGACTCTTCGTCTTCCTTCTAAGTCTTCTTAAAAGGCTTCTTGCCTTTTAGTAATAATAGCAAGGACTTATCGTCCTTGCCTTTAAGGTGATAGAATACGTACTTCTTCCTTAAATCCTTCTCTTAGGCCTCTCTTTTCGATTTGTTAATTATAAAGCAATCTTCTGCCTTATAGTATGGCTCTAGTTGCTTGCAATAAGGATAGGGGGAGTTAGGAGAGTTAAGGGAGTTAGTAGTATTCCTAAAGGTGCTCTTCTTTAAGTCTTTAAAACCTCCTTTGTTTTCTGACTTCTTATAGTTAGAGGAATGCGGCTTACTAGCTAATTTATTACTATATAAAACGGTTCCGTTTATTTTTAAACTCTATAAGGCTTGAGCTTTATTAGTGATATCTTTAATAAGAGCTTTAAAGGTGATCTTTGATTTTCGTCCAGCTGCTATAGCTAAGCGAAGGTTAGAGTATTATCGATCTGCCTAAATGGGCCATCTATTGGAATAGCTAATAATAAACATAATAGGGTACTAGTAAGAGGGAGGGGCAAAGTCGAAAGCTTCTAATTTAGTGATTAAAAGCCTAAAGGCGACGATATAAGCTTTAAGTAAGTTGAAGTCGTTATATTTGATAGTAATATAGGTCTATATAGCATTATATTCAAGCACTATTCCAGATCCTTTATACTATTTTTAAAGAGCTTCCTATATATCTAAGGTAGATTTGTCACCTTTTATATAAGCTAGTAGGCCTAGTTTGCAATTAAGTATAATAGCAAGCTTTATCTAAGATTCCTTAGCTTCCTATCTAACCTAATTGTCCCTTTCCTTAAGTGTAATAGAACGGTCTTATAAGTCAACCTTAGGTAAAGTATATATTCTAGCTTTTGTATAGAGATATATAGTTAAGGCGTTTGACTTTGCAAGGTTCAAAACCTTATTCCTTTACTAGCTATAGTCCTCTGCGCCTTTAAGCTTTTAAGACTTAGGGAGGCTAAGGGCAGCCGAAGATAACGACATCTTATTTATATATATATATATAGAGTTATCGAAAGGAGGAGAAGGAGGAGGAGGAGGAGATAAACTGTTAAATTCAAGTTTAGGGTACTATATATTAGTCCCTTTAAAATTAGGTGATTTAGGCAGTGGAGTACTTTTAGCAATTAAGCTGGTAATCTCAGCTATTAGTCCTAATGATTCAGCTACGATAACGAATCTTGCGTGAGCTTGGATTATTACGTAGCGCTTTAGAAGGGGAGTAGCCACTGTTTTATTATTAAAATAACGCTATTATGCGTTATTGGTTAAGTAAAAAACTCAAAAATATCGATCAGCCTTTTCGTTTGTAAAGGAGACTCTAATCAATGGAATTTGTCGAATGCTATTTATAGGCATGCAGGGCTTATAACCTATAGCAAGGAGGTTCTCTGATAGTAAACTTAATAGTAAACTAGAAGAGGGTACGAAGAAGTATAAGGTGCAAACGACGATATTAGGTGTCTTAATTTATAAGAGCTCTCTAACTAGGAGCTATTTAAGGTAAGCGGCCTTCTTAGTGAAGGCGCTAAGTCATATGGCAAGTCATATGACATATCATATATATGATGTGTCATGTGACAGATCATGTGACAAACATGTGACGGGCATACCTGCAACAGCTAATATCCAATAGGTTTATTAGAAAATCTGCCTATAATAAACTTGTCGAATTTGCTACCCGGCTTTAGAAGTCGAAGCTTCTTATCTTATTTAAACTAATTATCTAATCCTCTAGGCTTCGAGCCATTAGAGATTCCCTAATCTACTGGTCGTACTTTATCGGCCTTGCTTTTATATATAGTTTGAATATTGGCTAGTACTATGCTTCTTTACTTCTTTCCTTTTTTATCAAATCCTATAAAACAGTCCGAATTTTCCTTTTTAAAAACAAATAAAAGATTTTCTAAGTTGTCAATTTAAAGTGCGTAAATAGAAATATTATTAGTAATTTTATTATTTTTCACTTATAGGTCCAGCTTATAAGTGGTTTTTAGGTTTTTTAAAATGATTAGTGAATTATCGAAATTTATAAAATGAACCCTCTTCTTTGCCTTATTTTTCTTTTTTTTTAATTATTAATCTAATAAAACGCCGATTGTACCATTTTTTAAAATTCCAGATTTGACTCCTAGTCTAAGACTATAAGTCAAATCGCTATTATTCAAAATCGGCAAACTTACCTTCCTTTTACTATAACTCCTTACTAGGTGCCTTCCTTTACTAGTATTAAGCCTAGTCCTTATGCTAGCTAATCATTTCCTAAAACCTTATTCTAGAATTCGGCTATATCTCTTATAATAACCATTTGTCCTTCTAAAGATCGATCCGTATTCTAAAGATTAGCTTTTATAAAACTATCTTTAAGATAGTTAAATATTAGCTAAGATTCTAAAATGAAAGGCATTCTTAAAAGAATGTTATTTAAAGAATTCTCTATTATTAGAAAGTCAATATAATTAACGATCCCTTTAACTCTAACCTTTACATTTTTCACCTATCTATTAAAATTGTATTTTAATCTAGAAACAGTCGAATAAATAAGGAGTCGATCGCTAACAATTGTTAATTAAGCCATTTCTGCCACTTTTCTAATTATTATATTAACTTTTAAACTATAATCGATTAAAGCCTTTACTTTAACTGATTCTTTTATTAAATAAACAATAATAGGGCTTTTTATTACAATTGCTAAACAATTTCGATTGATATTCTAAGATATTAAGGCTATTACTATAATATTATAGTACCTTTAGGTTCCTTTGTTTTTTACAATCTAAAGACATTTAATTAAGGCTAAGTGCTTCTTAGAGTTCTTTTATATTACAATTTCTATTTCCTTATTATTATTCAAATCTTTAAAAGCAATTAGGATATGCTTTCTTAGCATTTTATTAAAGCGTTTAATTAAACCAAATAGGTCTTTAAACGTAAGGTTAATTTACTAAGCTATGATATTCTCTATGGCTTTCTCTATTACAATTGAACTAGCGTATTTGTCGACGAATTTTTCCCGTTTTAATATCTATCTCTTTCGCTTAAGGTCAAGGGTCCGCGTAATAACTTCAACTTCTTAATCTTTAAGCTCAAAGCCATCTTTGTCTATTATATCTCTAATCAATTCGTCTGCTATATCGGCTTTATCCTTATCTACTGCGGTTCTAGATTATTAGGTATCTTTTAGCATTTGAATTCCATACTAAGATTCCCGAGTTATACGCATTAATTTCTGGACTTTAGCTGGTTTTATTAGTATTAGAGGAGTGGTAGACCTAAAAGGGCGCCGAGTATTCTAAGGGTTTCTAAATACAGAAGTAGCATTAATATCAATAGATACGTTATTATTAACCTACCTTAAAATAGAGATTCCTCTGACTTTAGTAGCAGTCTAATTCGAAGTTTGATCAATAAGCACTCCCTTAAGTAGATTGCTAGCTAGACTTATATATATATAAGTTAGGACCTTAGAGTTTATTTCGACGATACGCTTTCGTTTGGCCAAATCCTCGTCCTACTTCGTACTATATATTATTATTCGAACAGTTTATAGCTATAAACGATTCTAATGCTTTTTAATAGGGATAGCCTCTAGCCTAGGATCTCTAATGCAAAGCATCTTATACTTATTAATATATATAATCCTAGTGTTAATAAAACAATAGAAAAGAGGATATTTATTGCAATACTCATATAGAGGGCAGTTAGGTTCTTTATTATTGCAAAAGTTGCAGGTTAGTCGTCTTCTATTGCCATTTCCTTAGTACCCTATAGCATTAATATTAGCAGAGTGCTAGTTAAGATTATTATCTCCTTTTTTAGTCAACTATTGAGTTCTTATATTAGCTAGTTATTCCGAATAATAAGAGGCAGGAGTCTGGTAATAGGAACTACTAGGTTAGTTCATAGTAGTCGAGTTTTGCCTATTACTAAATTAGGGAATATATTGTTTTTCTTATAAAAGATTATTAATCCTAGTTTTTAAGCTTTAGATTTAGAGTTTTGTAAATTAGGTTTTAAGTTCTTTAATTCTAAGGTTAGATCTTACTCTTAGGTCGGGCCTGCGAGTGAAAGGTATGATTACTAGGTTCTTCTTTGCCTCCTCTGTGACTTCCAGAGCCTTCGAGTGTTCTTAGACCAGGCTTTTGAGGTCTTTAGTATAAGAGGGAGTAGGGGCTTTTTCCTACTCTATAGCATTAATGGTTCTCTTATTAAGATCTGATTTTAAAGCAAAGGCCGAGAATTCTTCAAATAAGGTAAAGGTTATAAGGTCTTACTTATCGATCCTAAAATGCTTAATAATCTTATTTCAAAGGCTAATAGGTAATCCGAGCAAGAAAAGGCGGCCTCTTTCAACTTCGCTAAGTATTTTCTAGCTGATCAAAGTGTTTAATATATAAGTAAAAGTCCGATAGTAGTTCTTGAGTTCCTTAGGAGTTCGAGTGATTAAAATAAATTCCTTTAAAAAAGCCAGAGTATTGCGAATCTACTATTTATTAAATTCTCGGAATTCAGACTTAAGAGCCTTAATAAGGAGTTCCTATAAACTATGCGTTTTCTATTTAAAGAGGGATTTGATAATATCTTTACTTATATAGTTATAGTAGTAAGGAAGTCGAGAAATCATATCCTTTTATATAATACTAAAATCGTAATAAGTTTCCTTATATTGCTTAAGGAAATCAGTAATATTAGCGCCTATAAAGTAAGGAGCGCCAGAGGAACTAAAGAGGAGAAAGTGACTAGTAATAGCCTTAAATGCGGCCATTATCGTTTTATACTAACCGTCTGGGTTAATAGAATCTATAGAAGGCAAAGGGAAAGCTTTGATATTACGAGATTGATTGCTAGAAGGAGTACTTCGAAATTCAAAAGGGCTTAAAGAACATTTAGAATCTGAGTCAATCTTAAAGTAATTAAGACGAGTTTGAAATAATTTAAATAAAGGGTTAATAAAAAGTTTAAAATTGATATTGTTTTTAGTATTTTCTAGTATCGATATTGAAAAAGTAAGTAGTAGTCTTAAGTTATTTAAAGACGTCTTTTTATCCTCCTACTTATAGGCTAGGCCTAGGAGTGGAATTCTGGATTCTACTAAAAGTTTAATCCGAGTTTGCTAAGAGATTCTAAGTAGGTACTAAACAGCTAATAGGAGCGTTGCAACTAATCGCAATAAGATAAGGTTTACTTAATTAAGGACTAATTTCTAAGATAAGGTTTATATCTAAGATTCTTCTTAGCCTTTAGGCCAATTCCCATTAGTCCTTAGAATAAAGGGGTCTTTGAAGACGATTCTAAGGCAATTTTTAGAGTTCTATTAAGTTGAGGCGGCTGAATTATCAGATTCGGATTTCTAAAGATTCTAAGGAGGCACTTCTAGTTGGAGTTTGCGCTTAGTATTACTTGAGTACTTAAAACTACTACTATTTAAGATTGCTATTATAAGGTTCGCTAAACTTTTCATACTAGGAAGCTGAAAATTCCGAAAATCTCAGAGTTAAGGAAGAAAATAGGGGTTTTCGAAGCAGAGCCGAAAAGGGAAAATCTAAGGTTATTAATAGTTGCTAAACGAAAATCGATAGTTTCAAGTAATTGGGCGATTGAGGATAAGGTTTTTAAAGTTGATTAAAATGCTATAAGTGTTTCGAAGATGTATTTTTCAAAAGGCCGGTCTTTTGTTTACAAACTAAGAGATCGATAAGGTCGTATAAAGACGGAAATCTTAAGAAATCAATCCTTGCGTAGGTTACTAATATAAAACTAAAGGGAGACAATATAAGAATAGGCCTAAGGGAAGACTTAAAAACAAAAAGAGGAAGCACTACAAGCGGGCTCTCTTAAATAAGATATTAGGAATAAGTCCTAAGTATAGGGTATATTTAGTACTATAGCGACACGCGCTATCTCTATATATAGAGGATGGCCCTTTTATCCTCCTACCGTCCTACGCCGATCATGTGATATATGTCACGAGACCTATCCATCTCAGGTCTCTACAATATTTCTTTGAAATCCACTCGCGGGCCCGACCCGCGAGTTTAAAAAACCCTCTCTCCTCTCCCTACCTTTACGACTTTAGGTACTAACCTTACTTGTACTTATTGTTTTTATAAATAAGGATTAGTATTCTCGACTTGCAAGAGTCTTGTATTCTTTGCTAATAGTAGCGGGGGCCGCTACTTAAGTTAATTAAGGCATATATAAAGACCTAGAAGTAGAGGATCTCGTAATATAAGTCATATAGTTAGATAAGGACTAAGAAAGGGGTATATATAGGACCACTATTATACTTAGAGACAGCGCGCAATGCCAACTACCTATTCTACCCCCAACTAGTGAATTGTCCTAGTTCTTATCTTCAGAGAGCCTGCTTATGGTGCTTCCTCCCTCTTTGTCTTTTGTCTTCCCTTAGGCCTATTCTTAGGTATTGTTCCTACTCCCTCTTATATTAGGCGACTCGCTTAAAGGAGGAAATAATCACTAATAAGCAGATAGGAACCCTATGCAAGCACGACCTAATGCAGCTAAGCCGCGCCCTGGCGGGCATTGAATCCAATAGAGCGATTAATAATAAAGGGCTAGCAGTTTTTACTACTCGAGAGTCTTTCCTAGATGCCGAAACCCCTTCGCAGGCTCTAGCGAGCAGCTCTTAAAATCGCTCTATAAGCTCTAAAAGGGAGATCAGGCCTAAGTACCCTTATAAAGGCTCTACCAACTACTATTAGAAGCCCTAAGACTGTTAGAAACTATTATATACTATGGATAGGCGCAAGGAAAATATGAAGGTTCTCCCCTTGCGAGAGGAGGTCCTACGAATACGAAAGGCATTAAACGCGAGAGACTAGTTTAAGGGTCTCTAAGCATAGCTTAAGGAGAATAATATTGCGGTAATAGCAATTAATAAATTCAAAGGAAAGGCTTTAGCCTTTAAGGAGGATGGTTTAGGCAAAAGGGAGAACTTACTAGTCTTTATAGTAATGGATTCCTTTGCCTTCGATACTTTTAAAGAATCGTTTAACGTCTACTACCTCTTTAAGCTAGAACGCTACCTGCTCTCCTTAAGTATGCTCTTTAATAATTGCGCGGCTACTTATATCGTTAATTCAAAGGATTCACTTATCGCAGGCACCTTTAAGCCTTTTAGCGACTTATAGTAATATATTAAAGCAGGTACCTTAAGACTCCCAATTATTAGGAGAGGTAATAGATATATAGCAGACTCTCTTTTATAGCATAATAGCTCTCCTATAGGGATAATGCTGCATAATATTACTATTATAAAGGAGTTTATTACTAATATCATCTTAGAGAGGCTCCTCGCGGACAAGGGTTTTTAGTACTTTAAGGTAGACCTTACTTTGCGCTCTAAGAGCATTACAGATTTTGTAAAGCGAGCTTAATTAAAGCGTTACTATAATCTCGTTTTCTTTAAATATAAGCTTATTAACTATTTAGATCTTCCAAATATGCTTTAATATGACTTCTCTGCCTTAATAGCGTTCCCTATAGCTAAGATAACGCTTTATAATAGGTTCCAGTCTAGCTATGCGCCTACTAAGGTGCGGGATGATAACGCGTATACGTAGTACCTTCGCGCTAGCCACCTAGGCGCAGAGGCTCTTTAAGCGCTAGTTAAGTGCGCTAGGGGAGTGAAGATTAAGGGAATATAGAGGCTAGAGTGCCTTGTATACGTAGTAGTGTCTGCTAGGCAAGTTATCTCTCGCGCTACCTCTAAGAACCGATCTTTAAGGCCCTTCTTCAAGAGCTCTTAGGATCTTTTTAACTTTTTAAACAACTTATATAATAGCTGCTTATAGGTTCTTTTAATTAAGGATAAGTATAGCGGTATACTTTAGATGTTCCTACTAAGATCGAAGGGCAGAGATATAGTTATAGAAGTCCTTTAGGCCTTTAAAGTATAGGTAAAACGCTAATATAGGCTTTCTATTTATAAGATTAGGCAAGATAATAATACTTTAGTGATCTCCTTAAAGGAAGACTTTCTTATAGAGTACTAGAGATAGGTAAAAGAGGAGGGAATTGATTTAAAGCTTACTCCTATCTATATATACTAACCTAATAGAGGCGTAGAGCGAGTAAGAAGGGAGTTAATTAAACGCTCTATTAAAATAAGAATCTATACTAGGCTTTTAGCAAGCCTTTGGCCGGAGGTTGTAAAGGCTGCTATATACCTCTATAATATCTCCTTACTTACTAGGAAGAAGATGATCTTATTAAGCGAGTCTCTTTATAGTTAGTTTAAGCAGTATTTTCGATTCTATAAGCTGCTGCTTATTAAGCAGATAATAGTAAGCTTAAAGCCCGACTAAAGTCGCGTTTATATATATAGCGCTTGCATATACCCTTTAATTAAGGAGAGGGAGGCGGGGAGGGACCGCCGAACCTTTAAAATTGAATTACAAGGGCACCTAGGATACTTAATTAAATATATTACCTCTAATGTTTATAGAATCTGGGTTCTTATACTCTAGTGAGTAATAATAACTTATAATATCGAATTCGATGAGTCTCTCTTTTATAGTTTAGAAGCTGAGTACGCAAACCTTATATTACGCTAGGAACTTAAGACAACCCTCTAATTGATTAAAGAGGGAGAGGGAGCTTAAGACGCTAAGTTCGAAGGCATTTTCGAAGAATCGGAGCTTATCGCAAGGCCAAATGCAATCGCCGTAGAAGAAGCCGCTATATAAGAAGAGCCTATATTATAAACCGACGCTGCTTTATAACCTTTAACCAATGATATAAAAGGCCTTAATTTAAATCCAAATTCTTTAAGAGACCCGCTTAAAAACTCAAGGGTAGAAGCAAGCGAACTAAAAGCCACTTCGCTAGTCTTTAAGAAGGCAAATGGCAACTAGAGCTTAAGGGTAATGATTCCCTACAGAGGCCCTACCGAAGAAGGAACTATAGACGACTTTAAAGGAGTCTTTAAAGACAAGTTCTATAAGGCGATCGGCAGATCTTTAGCTGCTATTTTGCGTAAGAATGGAGATGGCTTAAGGGCTTTAAGATAGAGTCTTCGATTATAAAGGCAGGCCTTAGTGAACTTTAGTAGAAGGCTAAAGGCATTACTACTAAGATCTAGGAGGAGCTTTAACAGTCTTATAAGAAGCGACCTAATAAGAGGAGCAGGCCTTAATAATATAATACCTTAAGTTATAATACTAGCTTAGAGACTTTAGGCTTAGGAGATAAAGCTACCTAGACTCTTAAAGGAACCTCTAGTAATAATAAAAATAGAGGAGGAGACTTGTAGAGAAAAGCGCAAGGAGGAACTCCCTCTTCCTAGGCAAAAGAGGATAAGATACTTAAGCGTTAAGCAATAGGAGACTTTAAAAGTATACGCTACTACTTTAAAGTATATGCTCTCTTAAAGCAATATTGATTTACCTTACTCCTTATATACGCAGGAGTTTATATCGACCTTTTAAGCGAACGAATAGACAAGGGAGGATAAGAAGGACTATTTGACGGTTTATATAGTTATTAAAGCTGCAGTTGATAATTGGGCAAAGGATAGAGCGCAGTCTTTTAACCGCCTATAGCACTAAGGCTCTTTGCCAAAGCCTTCGAAAGGATAGCTAGACCTAGAGAAGCACCCTTTTGGCAAACGATTTAAGGAAGGAGGGCGCTAAGAGATTAGGAATTTAGAATCTCAAAGTTACTAGAGAATTATGCAAAAGGACTACTCAAAGCCCTTGCTAATACTATTGAAATGGGTTTTTACCTATAAGGTTAATAGCTTTAGCGAGCTTTTAAAGTGCCGATTATAGCTAATTATGCGAAGGGATCTTTAAAATAAAGCTTTAATTTTCTTAACCTACGCAGCTACGCTTGTAGTAAGGTCTTTCAAGGTACTAATAGCGCTTGCTACGTACTTTAATATAGAAGTAAAGTAGTTCGATATTATTAATGCGTTCGTTAATACTTTTAGAGACCTAAGGAGTACTCTAGTCATATGCTTCTTATTAGATGGCTTTAAGCGCCCTAGTATAGTAGTAGAACTGGACCGCGCGCTCTATAGGCTAAAAGACTCTCTGGCGCTATAGTATAGGAACTTTGCAAGAACGCTCAAGGGCCTTTAACTTGAGCTACTAGGCGAGGAGCCTTATATTTTTATAACAAAGGATCGCATAATCTTTATAGCGTTTTATATCGATAATATTCAAGTGTTATATAAGGCCTCTAACCTAGATCGGGCGACTTATCTAATTGAAGACCTAAAGAGGGCATATATTGAGCTTAAGTAAGTCGGCGCAGTAGGTAAGGGAAACTTCTAAAGGTCGATGGTCGATATATTAGTAAGAGTTAAGGAAGGAAGGTTACCCCTTTCTTCCTTATAGCTATATATATATTAATATCCTACTAATTAAGCAGTAGGGTTATATGATAATATATTAGAGTGATAGCTGTATTACCTATCTTAATACCCCTACTTAGACCTTACTCTAATTGACTTATAGTTAGGAAAATAATAATTATCCTTTTGCGCTAATCCAACTCTTAAGTATCTCTTTAAATTAAAAACAATCAATTAATAATAACCTTTATTAAAATTACCAAACTCTACTCGCAGGGTAGGATTAAGAGTCAATTTTCTTAAAAGCGTTCCTTTATAAGACTATATGACTTGACTCGCGGTCTAGGCCTAGGAGTCGATCTAAAAACTTTCCTTTATAAGACTATATGACCTAACTCGCAGGGTAGGCCTAGGAGTCGTCCTTAAGCCTGCTAAGCCCCTACTATCTTCTATAACTCTAGCATATCTTTAAATGCTTTAAACTTTGCAACTGTCTTTAGTAGCTTTATAAATCCATCTACTACTATTCGATCGGTTAGGATATAGGTAATTAATAACTTATTCTTTATAATAAGGTCGCGGATAAAGTAGTAGGTAATATTAATATATTTCGATCGCTTATATAAGTGTAGATTCTTTATAAGTGCAATCGCCCTTATATTATCTACTTAGAGATTAATACAGTTCCTATCTTATCTAATATACTTAGCGAAACCTATATCTTTTAGAACTTAAGCGATCTATAATCCTTGCTTACAATTTGATAATATTAATATATATTTGGCCTTAGTGCTTATAGTAGCTATTGATTTCTACTTCCTACTTCCTTACAATATAGGTCTGCTATATAATACTACTATACTTCTAGATATACTTTTCCGACCTTTTATATTTACCTAATTGGAATTGGTATATACCTTAAGCTTTGCGCTTATATATTTCGTTAGTCTATATCTTACCTTTTATATAATTATCAATCGAAGGTACCTTCTAAGTCGCTTGACTGTATTCTTATATCAAATCGTCGGATCCTTTAAGTTCTGACTAAGTTGCCTAGTAATAAAGGCGATATCTGGTCTTATATATACTATAGTATATATAATCGCTCTAATATCCTATTAGTACTTCTTCAAATCTCCTCTCTACTTATTTTTATTAATAGGCTTTAACTTATTATACTTTCCTTTAATTAGAGTACGCTTTAGCTTAAAGTTGGGAGTATAAGTAGAGAGTCCTATTCGGTCTAGGATCTTCTTAATATACTACTCTTAGTTTAACCAGAGTTCTTAAATAGAGCGGTTCCTTATAATACAGATACTAAGGATCTTATGAATTCCCTTTAGATCCTTAGTATTAAAACGTTTCCGAATAATCATAAAGAACTAATCTAATTAAGTGGTTATTTTCGCAGCTATAGCAATATTGTCGATATATAATAGTAACTTAATTCTACGCTTAATATAGGTAAATAGATAAGGGTTAGCTAGGCTTTAAACGAATCCCATTTTTACTAAAGTAGAGCTATATAAGAGGTTCTAATCATAAGCTAATTATTTAAGCCTATAGATACTGCAAAGTATATAAAGAGAGTGGCTAGCGCATATAAGAATACCGTTAGGTCAAGAGAGAAAAATCCATTCCTTTATAGTCGCTTTAGTAAATGCATTTTTAATATTATACTATCTACATTTAAGGTCCTTAGCAGCTACTATTACTATAAATATACAAAGGGTATCTATGCGAACTGTTGGCGCGAACGTATTAAAATAGTCTTCTCTATACTATTAGAAGAAGCCCTTAGCTATAAGCCTTGCCTTATAATATTCTAAGGTCCTATTTATATATATCTTAATTATAAAGACCCACTTTGTTAATACTAGGTTTACGTCCTTTAGTATCGGTTCCTCTATCTATATGCCATTTGCAGTAAGAGAGCTTATCTTCTCTTAGATTGCCTTATTCTATACTGCTTTATTCTTCAAATTGTTAATAGCTTTATTATACATCTTTAAAAGAGAGATTTTCATTATCCCTCTAGCGGCTAGGAACGCATTATCTTTATCGAAGCTTTATTAAAGTTCGAGCTTATAGATCCTATGCACTATTATAGCCTAAATACGCTTAGACTCGCGTTCGTTTAAGGTATCTTCTGGTTCTAAGTCTCTATTTCTCTTTAAAGGCGTAGGTTCGGCTATAGGTTCCGTAGGCTTATTATCTAAGGAACCGCTTTCTAATAGTAGAGGCTTATTATTACTTATACCTATTTCGGGAATATCCTTTATTATAGGTACTTTAACTAAAGGGATAATAATATTAAAGTTGTTCTATACTTTAAGCAGTTCGCAAACGATAGGAATAATCTATTCGGCCTTTAGGCGACTAATAGGTTATCGATTAGCAGGTGCGCTTAATATACTTAAGCTAAGAAAAAGGGGTTATTAGTTCGGCTTAATAGTATTACTATCGAGTGGTATACCTTGCGAATCTCTAAGTATATAAAGCTTTAAGGATAGCTCCCTCCTATTTTAAGATTTATCGAACTTAACTACTAAAGATATAATTACTCGCCCTAAATCTAGCGTATATACTATCTATTACTTTATTATCTATTTAATATACCTAACAAATATATACTCTCTACCTTAGTCTATTAGCTTCTTACTCTTTATACCCGCGGGCTAGAACTTTAGGCTAATATAAGAGTAGCAAACGCTTTTAAAAATACAAATATAGTCTAGGCTTAGTTTCTATTTAAAATATGCCTTATATAGCAATATTCAAGTACTATTAACTATTAGTCTACTACCTATTCTATTTCGCAGGTATACGTCTGCCTTAATCGCAAGGTCTTAGAATTCTAGTAGTAGGTCAGTATCTTATAATAGAGTGCGATAGTTAGTCTCTGCTTGCTAGATGCTTCGCTTAGCGATGCTATTCTAATAGGAACCTTTATATATTATAGTTAGTTTATAACAAACTCCTTATTTTGCCTATTTGTTTAGCTTTGCCCTAATCTCTAATGCGTTATTAGACCTAATAGCTATTAGCTTTAATTAGGTCTAGCGTTCCTCTATCACTTTCCAAGTTTCCAGCTTTTCTATAAGCTTAGATTTGGTCTTAGCGCAAATAGTCTATATCTGCCGAGTAGAGTTATCTACTATTTAAGAAAACCAATTATTTCCTCTAATTAAGGTCGTAAATAGTCTAGCAATATCGATGGATATTAGCGCTAGTATCGAATCTTTCTATAGACTAAGCTTAGTTTGCATCTAATTTCGAAGTTTTATCAGCTTGCAAATTCGGTATACTAGGCGATCCTTTAGTACTTAGATCTTCTGTTTTAGGGTTAAGACCTTATATAGGCCCCTTAATTTCTCTAGCCTTAAATGCGCGAATCTTCTATACATTAGCTAATACCTTAATAGGCTTTCGGCTTCTAATAGCTTTAGTAGCCTATTATCAATTGATACTTTATTATCGGCGGCTAGAAAGGACTAGTAATAGTAGTTTAAAGTTTTACCGTTTTCCAGTCGCGAGCCTAGCTTAAGAGTCGTTTTTAATAAAACCGCAAGATCTACTCGCGGTCCTAGATCAGGAGTCGATTTCTTAGAAATAGCAAGATCTACTCGCGGTCCCGGCTTAAGAGTCGTTTCTAACGAATCCGCGAAGTTTACTTGCGGTCCCGGCCTAGGAGTCATTTCTAACGAATCCGCGAAGTTCACTCGCGGTCCTAGCTTAAGAGTCATTTCTGCGAATTTCACTCGCAATCCTGGCCTAATATAGAGACCTGGAAGTGGAGGATCTCGTGACATAGGTCATATGGTCAGATGAGGACTAAGAAAGGGGTATATATAGGACTACTATTATACTTAGAGATAGCGCGCAATGCCAACTACCTATTCTACCCCTAACTAGTGAATTGTCCTAGTTCTTGTCTTCAGAGAGCCCGCTTATAGTGCTTCTTCCCTCTTATCTTTGGTCTTTACGTAGGCCTATTCTTGTATTGTCTCCCCTCTATTTTATATTAGTGACCTACGTAGGGACGATTCCTTTGAGATTTTATCTTTATACGACTTCTCCTCTTAATTCTCTTAGTTCGCAGATAAGAGATTAACCCTTTGAAAACCTCTCTTAAATCTACAATCATTTAGTTATTTATAACTGTCGGTTGTCATTCCTCTATTATCGACCTTGCAATCACTTAGTTATTTGGAACTATCGATTGCCACTCTTTACTATTAATAACCTTAGATTTTCCCTTTTCGGCTCTGCTCCGAAAACCCTTATTTTCCTCTTCAACTCCGAGGTTTTCGGAATTTTCGGCTTCCTAGTATAAAAAGTTTGGCGAACCTTATAATAGCAGTCTTAAATAGCAGTAGTTTCGAGTACTTAAGTAATACTAAGCGCAAACTCCAACTGGAAGTGTCTCCTTAGAATCTTTAGAAATCCGAATCTGATAATTCAGCCGCCTCGGCTCAATAGAACTCTGAAAACTGCCCCGGAATCGTCTCCGAAGACCCCTTTATTCTAAGGACCAATGGGAATTGTCCTAGAAGCTAAGATGAATCTTTCTTAGAAACTTTATCTTAGAAATTAGTCTTTGACTTGATAAACCTTTACTTACTGCTAGTGATTGCAGTACCCTTATTTGCTGCTTTGTACCTACTAAAGAAGTCTTGGCAAAGTATAAATAAACTTTCTATAGAAACCGGATTTTCACTCCTAGGCCGGGCCCGCGAGTGGGAATATAAAAATACGATTTTACACAACTCGAGTTCTTCATCTTCCCCTTCGACAACTGTACCTGCTTTTTCAATATTGATACTTAAAAACATCAATTTTAAACCTCCTACCGACCCTTTGCCCGAATCTTTTCAAGCTTGCCCTAGTCACTTTGAGATTGACTCAAATTCTGAAAACTCTTTAGAATACCTTAAGCCCTATATTTGACCTAGCTCCCCCCCTCCTACCGAAACGAATAAAGCGATAATAGCTGCCTTTAAAGCTATTACTAATCATTTTCCCCTTCCTAATTCCTCTAGCGCTCCTTATTTTATTAGAGCTAATATTACTAATTTCCTTAAATAATATAAGGAGACTTATTATAATTTCGGCATTAGATATAATAAGATGATCAATCGACTTCCCTGCTAGTACGACTAAACTAGTAAAGATATTATCAAATCTCTGCTTAAGTGGAAGCTTCGCAAGTCTTAAGAACTACTCGTCAAGGCTCTTAAAGCTGAATTTCGGGAATTTGATAGATAGCAGATTCGCAATACTCTGGCCTTTCTAAAGGAGTTTGTTCTTATTACTCGCACTCCTAAGGAACTTAAAAACTACTATTAGACCTTTACTCGAGTGTCGAATACCTTGATCGATTAGAAGATTCTTAGTGAAGTTGAAAGAGGACGCTTATTCTTACTTAGATTGCCTATTGGCCTTTAAAATAAGATTATCAAACATTTTAAAATTGATAAGCGTAATCCTATGATATACGCTCAATTCGAAGACTTCTCGACCTTTGCCTTAAAAGCAGACCTTAGCGAAAGGACTATTAAGGCAATAGAAAAGGAGAAAGAGCCTACCTCCTCCTTTATTAAAGATCTTAAAAGCCTAGTGCAAGAACATTCGAAGGCTCTAGAGATTACTAAAGAGGTAAAGAGAAATCCAGTAGTAATTCCTTTTACTCGCGGTCCTAGCCTAAGAGTGAAATCTGCCTTAAAAATCAAGGAACTCAAAGCCTAGTTTTCTAAACTCCGCATTTAACGTTTGGAATCCTCAATTGAAGGCCTTCTTTAGGAAACTCATCGCGCCCCTTAGTTTGGTAATCGATAGGCTTTAAAAGGCAAAAACCAGCACGCGAACTCTAAATACTTAAATCCAGCGTCCCTTAGGTTGAATAAGCGAGTTGCCACCTTAGAAAGGCTTGATAATCGTACACGGCCGTATCGAAGAAATTCCTAAATTATCAGTCTAATTTTATATAAAGCTTGGATTTTCTTCGGCGAGGACGCCTCTTAAGTTGGTTAGGGCATAGGATTACTTGAAATTGTCGTCGAATTTTCTTTAAAATTGCGATTTAATAGCTTTAATAACTTCGAGCTTTTAACTCGCGGTCCTAGACCGGGAGTCGCATTACCAAAGGAGGAAAAGGAGTTTTTATCATTTTTATTCGTTTACTACCGCACCTCCCCCCTTCCCCTTCCCCCTCTCCCTCTATATATTTCTTTGAAATCCACTCGCGGGCCCGACCCGCGAGTTAAANAAAAACCCTCTCTCCTCTCCCTACCTTTACGACTTTAGGTACTAACCTTACTTGCACTTATTGTTTTTGCAAATAGGGATTGGTATTCTCGACTTACAAGAGTCTTGTATTCTTTGCTAATAGTAGCAGGGGCCGCTACTTAAGTTAGTTAGGGCATATATAAAGACCTGGAAGTGGAGGATCTCGTAACATAGGTCATATGGTCAGATAAGGACTAAGAAAGGGGTATATATAGGACTACTATTGTACTTAGAGACAGCGCGCAATGCCAACTACCTATTCTACCTCCAACTAGTGAATTATCCTAGTTCTTGTCTTCGGAGAGCCCGCTTATGGTGCTTCCTCCCTCTTGTCTTTGGTCTTCACGTAGGCCTATTCTTGTGTTGTCTCCCCTCTGTTTTATACTAAGAGTTGTCATTGGCGAATCTGCAGAATCCACTCGCAGTCCTAGCCCAAGAGTCATTTCTGCCAAATTCACTTATAATCCTAGCTTAAGAGTCATCTTCGAGGATATATTGCATTCCACTTATAGTCCTGGCTTAAGAGTCATTTTCGCGAATTTCACTTGCGATCCTAGCTTAGGAGTCCATCTATTCTCCTTATCCTCGCTTAATTGTATTAGGGCGGAGAGTGCACTTTCCTTAAAGGAATCCACTTGTAGGTCCGGCCTAGGAGTCAATTTCTATGAATTTGTTGTGTCCGCCGCCCCGAAGCTGCTACCACCCCCGGCAGAATAAACTAATAAGGAAAATTTGACTCGTAGGCCCGGCCTATGGGTGGAAGTACCACGTGAAGAGGAGGTCCCTGAGCATAAGGTGCCTATGATACCGAGAACACAAATTGCTAACCGTTAAGACCCTTATTCATTAGACTCAGATGAGTTTGAATCGCCGTTCTTAGAAATGCCTAGAATACCTTATATACTAGTAGCAAAGAAACTAGCTCGCAGGCCCGGCCTATAGGTTAGAACATATAACGATATAAACTCAGAAGATGAGCTAACGGATGAAGTGGATAGCCCTATCACTAATGTATTAGAAATTTTTAGTAATACTAAGAAGGATATATCCGATATCGTATAGACTTTTCCTAAAGATCTGCAAAAGTTTATTTTGAAATTCTATAAGTCTATAATAAAGCGTTTAAAGAAGGAAAACCGGGGAGATGTTTTATTAGCATAAGAGGTAATAGCAAGAGCCGTTAAACAAGTTATAAAGCTATAATAAGACGCATTTTCTATAGATAATATTATATAGTTCTTCATCGATTATAAGAGAATGAAAGGCGACTACTATATTCTTAAGGAAAAACCAGAAGATAGCACGGCAATTATCTCTATAGAATGTTATCAAGTTCCCCTTAATATCAAAATGATACTATAATATAGTAACAGATTCAAGATTATAGTAACACTAGAAATAAAGATACAACTAGGCAGATTTGTAGTAGGAATTTCTAAAGATACTAACGACGAAAAATTTTATACTCTTTATAAAAGATAATATGCGCAGTACTATAGGTTGGCATCAACCGGCCTTAATAACAAAGATATATCATCTAATATCTATAAGTTTTATATAGCTCTAGACCCGAAATTGTTCTTACTATATCCCGGAAATCATGCTATTATAGCCACCGGCAATAGAATAGCGAACTAAGTCAAGAAGGATATGTCGTTAGGCTTCTTTAAGTTCAGAGTAGCACCTGAAGCCCTTAAATTGTTCTATAATATCGCCTGGACCCCGGCCTAGTACAACGCTATACTAACTAATAATATCTTAATATCGCTCTATAGCAAAGGCTTCTTAAATATGCCTAAGTTGCTTAGCTATGCCTTTTTAAGCACTATGCGTACGTATGGTTATAGTAATCGTAGAAAGAATTCATTTTTGACATTAGCACAAGAGGAGCTAGAAATGTACCGACACCATTTCCGGACCTTAGATAAGAAGCCAAGCCCCCCCTTTGCCTTCCTCTATAATATGACTTATAGCTTGATACAGCAGACTTTAAGGATATACTATAGTCTATATCTTAATGCTTTAATAACTTATTATAATTCTTTATATAAGCTAGTAGCGTATCCTAAGCCTATACAGTTTGTAAGCATTAACTACTATTTGCGAATTATTTCTACTAAGATTGACGCTAATATAAGATTTATAAGATTGACTCCTAGGCCTGGCTCGCGGGTCAATTCCCTTAATAGTAGAACTATTAACTAATATATAATCTCTACTGCTAAATAGTCGACTAGAGAATTTGCTATATAGGAAAAGTCCTATAAGTCATCTATACTTATACCCTATTGTCTTAAGAACTCTTAATAGATCTCGCTAAATCTGGCATAGAGCGCAGCTTAATAGAAAGAATTGAATACTAAGGATAGAATAATTCTAAAGGAGTACATTTCTAATAAGACTACTCCATTCTCTGTATTTATAAGATAAGGCACTTTCGTTAACCTGGACTCTAATAGAAAGCCTAGGAAGGGTGGTTTTCTTGCTATTAGTAACAACTATACAGAAGTTGTTGGCAATAATACACTTGAGAATAGAGCTGATTTAAAGGATTTCCTTATCGACTCTATTAATATAAAGAAGCCTTAATTGTTAAGATGGGGCGTGGTCTATGAATCTTCCGCAAGATTCTAAGCAACGATCGGAATAACGAAAGGTGGTCTATTGTCAAAAGCTCTCGTAGGAAGACAACTATAGAATAATCCATTAGTGGTAATGACTATAAAGGAATTGTTTGCAAAAGATGTGTCTTAGCTAATAGCATATCTAAAGAAGTACAAATAAGAACTTTTCAAAGATTTTGCCAGTACCTAAAAGCTGGTTCAATAACTGGAGCTATAGTTGTATAGCGATAAGTCTTAGATAAAGACCAAAGATATAGATAATAATATCGAAGCTGATAATATGATTAATAAGGCGATACTTCTCAAGAAGTATAGCACTAAGAAGCCTTGTGCAAAAACCCCTGATATAATTCCCAGGCCCGGCCCGCAACTTGATCTGGCAAAGGGCAAGGCTAAGGAAGTAGTATCCGTAGAATCTCCCGCCTCCCTCTCCTCTATCACCGACAATTCCCCTAAGGATGATGACGAAGACAATGATAATGCTACGACACAAGTTTCCCTCCCTGTCGGCCGAAGTCGTTATACTATACTAGCATTAGCAAGAAGCACTAAGACTCCCGCCATACCGAGACCTATCTCGTCGGACACTAATAGCGATGCTATAAGAAGAAGTGGTCGTTCGGCGAAGAGAGTATTATCTGGTAATAGTTCTCCCTGTCCTTTAAAGAGAACTAAGGAAAACTGATACTTAGGTTAGTTCTATTTTTAATTGTTTTTACAATTCTATAGTTTGTTTGTTTGTATTGCTAGCTTCGTTTTCTAACTCCTAGGCCCGGCCCGTAGGTAAAAGCGCATATATATAAAAAAAAAAATAAAAAAAAACTCTTCTTTTTTTTCTTTTTACCTTTAATAAGGATATAGCCCTAGTTTAGGCCTTTTTAATATATTAGTTTTCTCGCACTTAAGGTTTGCTAGTAATTGATATGCTATTGCCTTAACCTATATTGTTTTATATTCTTTACTAATAGTAATAGGGGCTACTACTTTTATTATTTAGGACATATATAGAGACCTAAGATAGATAGGTCTTGTGATATATATCATATGATCGGCGCAAGACGGTAAGAGGATAAAAGGGCCATCCTCTATATATAGAGACAGCGCGTGTCGCCATAGTACTAAATATACCCCATACTTAGGACTTGTTCCTAACATCTTATCTAAGAGAGCCCGCGATATCACCTTTAAGATAACGTAAAGTCCATCTTTGATTTTGGCCTTAAAGATCACTTTATAATTGTTATTTATAAACCATATAAATTGATTATTAAAAACTTCTATACAATTCAACTCTATACAGATCTTGCGGCTAGATAAAAGATTGATGCCTAAGCTAGATATAAGGAGAACATTTTGCAAAAGGAAAGAAACGCTAGCGATATTCATCTCTACTATACCTATTAAGTCCGTATATAACCTTCTACCACTAACCTTAATAGAGCGCCTTTTTATTTTAATAAGCGGGCCTTTAAATAGGTAGGGTTTATTAGTCATATATGCTATACAATTAGTATCACTATACCAGTCGGATTTAAGGATCTTATAGAGATCGGCTTTTAAAATATAAGTATCTTTATTATAATTATTGTCTAAATTATTAGAAGTGGATTCAGGTTCAAATGACCTACTATTATTATTAGAGGTATCTGCTGAAGTTCTGGCTAAATAGCCTTTTCCTTTGCCTTTCCTTAGTAGTTGCGGCCTTCGGCGGGATAAGGGCAGTTTGCTTCTTAACTTCTGCTTCGATTGCTTCTTAATATTAAAGTTAGCGACTATATCAATCAGTTGCCTTTTAACTTCACAATTAGTAATATTATAAGTACTATTATAGAAGTAGCATCCCCAATGAGCTCGAGGGCTCGTCCCGCGCTCCTTCCTCTTCTCAGGCTTGTCATTGCCCTATAACGCGGCATTTGCCGATTCAGAGCATCCTTCGAGGTCTTGCTCAATAGTTTAAAGGAGGTCGATCTTCTCGTAGATCTTAAGGTTAGGTTAGACGAGAAGAGATTGTTTCGCAATAGCGAACTTAAGAGGAAGGCTATTAAGTAGGAAACTAAAAAGCTGAGTTTCCCTAAAAGTTATATCTATCCTAGGATCTGCGGCTCTTACTCTCCTCCTTACTTTACGCAGTATAGACTAAGCAGAGTCTATATTTATATCTATATCCTTACTATCTTTGTCTTTTCTATACTAAAATAAAGTGATCTACTATAGCAGATGCTAGGTATTAAGGGCAATTGTCTAAGAGTATTTTGCCTTTAAAGTATCCTATCTTATCTTTGCATTATCGTAAACTCGAATAAAATCTCGGTCTTTATTACTTAAACCTCTATTAATCTTAAGCTTGCATTTGGCTAAGGCCAGCCTATACTCCTTCTCCTTTTCCACGTTTAAAATCTGCCTTTAGGATTCTCGGTTATTATCTACTAAAGCTCTTAAGCTAAGCTTATTCAATATATCTGGCAAATCTTTAGCAGTTATATTAGCTATTGAAGTAGAAGTAGACGAATCGGTAGAGGGAGTATAAGGGGCTATTCTGACGTATTCAATAAGTGTCTTTTGAGTCGCCATTTCGATGCCTTTGCTCTTAAAGTAAAGCTCTAAATCGTTAAACCATTGTTGCCAGTTCTTTCGAGAGAGTTAGAGGTCTCTAGGCTTAGTGTTTCGATCGGAATCGGAAGCCATTGCCGTTTCGAATAGAATTGCGTTGAAAATCAAATAAATTAAATAGTTAAGGGCACTCCTCCTATCGAAAGGTTGAAATGATTAAATAGCGGGTGTTATAGAAGTATTAAATGGGGAGGAAGTCCTCTTATTAAAAAGGGTTTTTTTTTTAGGCTATAACGCAGGGAATCACACCTCCTACGAAACATAGTAAAGCAAGGAATCACACCTCTTGCAGTACCAAAGGGTTATAGAGCAAGGAATCACACCTTTTGCAATACGGGTTGGCTAAATAGGGAATCATACCTCCTATTCGCCGATTGCTCGCCTTTTACTATAAGTCTCATTCAACTTCCTACTAACAGTTGCAGCGCAAGTGCTTTCTAAGGGAAGTCAATAATCTATTATCGGTCTAGCCGGGGCTTATAACCTATTAAGCTTAAGTGAGTCGGCGCAGTAGGTAAGGGAAACTTCTAAAGGTCGATGGTCGATATATTAGTAAGAGTTAGGGAAGGAAGGTTACCCCTTTCTTCCCTATAGCTATATACGTATCAACATCCTACTGACTAAGCAGTAGGGTCATATAACAATACATCGGAGTGATGGCTGTATCACCCATCTCAATAGCATATAAGCTTACTATTATAGGAGATATCTCCTAGTTCCTTAGAGTAAGGATTATTCGGGATAGGAAGGCAAAGAGGATCTCCTTAGTTTATGATACCTATATTGAGAAGATCGCTCAAAAGTTCGGAGCTGATATAAGGAGAGTGCCTAGTACTCTACTGCTAAAGAAGGAGTTTATTAAGAACTTAGGGCAAGCTTCCTTAAAAAGGGTAAAGGAGTACCAAGAGAAAATAGGCTCTATTTTCTATACGGCGATTATAATACGCCCGGACGTTGCGTTCATAGCCTCCCAACTGTCTTTCTTCCTAACTAATCCAAGCTTTAAGTACCTCTTAGCCGCGGACTGGACGCTTCGATACCTATACGGCACGCGCTTCTTAGGAATTGCTTATAGCTTTAAAGCTAGGGAATACCAATTGGTCGCGTCTTTAAATGCTTCTTTTAGAGATGACTAAGAGACCCGCAGATCCTCCTAGGGATACGTCTTCTTCCTATTTAAAGGACCGATTATTTGGAAAGCGAATTGCTAAGCGACTGTTACGCTCTCCTCTACTAAAGCAGAACTCTATAGTATAGTTTCTACTACAAAGGAGATAATAGCTATAAAATGCCTCTTTAAGGAGATTCGCATAGACTCCCTCTTTAAATGGAATATATATTACAATAACTAATAGACGATTCGGCTAATTGTTATAAAGAATAAGAAGATCAAGATAAGCCTTTGATATATCAAAATCAGCAATATATAGATCTGCTAAGAGTACTAAAGAGGAAGCTTTTAAATAATCTACCTCCTTACTAAGGAGATGCACGCAGATAGGCTTACTAAGAACCTGGACCGCTAGAAGTTTAAGAGCTTTGTTCGTTTATTAAACCTCTAGAGCTTTCAAACAATCGTTTAGCAACTCGCACTTGCTAGCGAGTAGTCACTTATTACTAGGAGACTTGTACTTATAAGCTCCTACTCTCTTATAGTTATATTCATTTGTTTTCTCTTGCAAAGCGTATTGCAAAAGCTCTCCTTTTTTAAAAATACAGAATGGGTAACGTTCCTAAGCCGCTATTGCAGGGCGCGACCCTCTCTTAGATTCTCCTAGCTAAGGCTAGGAGCTGCGACGCCACGGCCACAAGCTCCGCACGGATCTCCTCCCGAGAGAGGCCCGGAGGCACTCCCTCGGCCAGAGGCCTGCCGGCGAACACACTAGCGACAGCAGGGGCGAAGGCGGGGGGTGCGGCGGGGGCGACGGGGGCAAGGACGGCGGGGGCAGTGGCGACGGCAGGAGCGGCGATGGCGGGGGCGGGGGAGACGAAGGGGGAGACCATGGCAGCGGCTGCGACGGCGGAGGCGGACGGGACGGGAGCGGCGGCGGCGACGGCAGGGGCGAACGGGTCCGAGCCGGAGGGGCCAGGAGCGAACGGGAACGGTATGCCGGGAGCGGGGGAGGCAGCTCCGAGGGCTCTTGTTATAGCTACGTAGGACCTCTCTCCGCGAGCGCGAGGCTGCGGGCCCCCTCCAGCCC
>JAENRP010000093.1:0-152617 GCA_024741835.1 Diplocarpon mali | reverse complement strand
TTTTTTTCTTTTACCTTTAATAATAATATAGCCCTAGTTTAAGCCTTTTAATATATTAGTTTTCTCGCACTTAGGGTTTGCTAGTAATTGATATACTATTGCCTTAACCTATATTGTTTTATATTCTTTGCTAATAGTAGTAGGAGCTACTACTTTTATTATTTAGGATATATATAAAGACCTAAGATAGATAGGTCTTATAATATATATTATATAATTGGCGTAGGATAGTAGGAGGATAAAAGGGCTATCTTCTATATATAGAGATATTGCGCGTCGCTATAAGTACTAAATATACCCTATACTTAGGACTTATTCCTAATATCTTGTCTAGGAGAGCCCGCTTGTAGTGCTTCCTCCTCTTGTTTTTAGGTCTTCCCTTAGGCCTATTCTTGTGTTGTCTCCCTTCTGTTTTATATTATATTATACTACTCAAAGCAATGTAAGGTATACTATCTTAATAATCCAATAGTATAATTAAGTGTAAGAGCTCCTGTTCCTTTTCTACGTTTCTATTATAAGATTATATTGCGTTACCGCCATTTTATACTCTAGCTCTATATCTTTAGCTATTGTCTTTGCAAGTAGTAGTAGAGCTAGCGTTTATTGATCGATAGCTTCCTACTATTAGTATAACTTGTAATAGCTTTACAATACTCTCTAATCCTGTTCTTCTACAATTTTTTCAAGCTGCAGTAGTTCTATTTCTAAATCTAGCAGATATAGAGCTTCGTTCTTATAGAGCAGAGCTTAGTTTCCTATCTCTATAGCATATAGTTCAAAGTTATTAACCTGTCTTAGCTTCTCTATATACTTCTAAAGGCATAGAAATTCAGCCTAAAACTCTAGCTTAGCGTACCAAATGCGCTATAACTTCCTATCCTAAAGCATAACTCTACTAGAGCTAAGCTCCTGAGCTTCTTTTTACTAGTATTCGCTTATATTGATTAGGATAGTAGGAAGTATAGTATTAGTTAGCTAGGAGCGTTAGAACGTTAAGTCAGGTCGTATAACGCATATAGGCGAGGGAGAATAGATGAAAAATAGTAGTAAAACCTCTTTAAGAAGTCTCTAAACACAGTAGATTTTTAATCGTTTGCTCTTAAGAGTTGCGAATAGTGCTAATAACTATCGTACTATATTTAAAGGTAGATTCTCAATAGTGGCAGAAGCTTATAAAATTCTACTCTAACTATATACCTAAGCTCCCTTTATAGAAGTGCTCTATATCCACTTCAGGGGTATATTATATAAGCCAGTCCTCAGATGCCTCAGTACCTGAGGCTCCTTATGGCGCAACAGCTACTAAAGACAGTTGTAAAGTTCGAAGCATTTAAAGATATGCTAAGGTTATAGAAGATAATAGGGGCTTAGCAGGCTTAAGGACGACTCCTAGGCCCGCCTTGTAAGTTAAGTCATATAGTCTTATAAAGGAAAGTTTTTAAATCAACTCCTAGGCCTAGACCGCGAGTCAAGTCATATAGTCTTATAAAGGAACGCTTTTGGAAATTTAACTCTTAGTCCTACCTTATAAGTAGAATTGGTAATTTTAATAAAGGTTGCTATTAATTAATTATTTTTAATTTAGAGAGATACTTAAGAGTTAGATTAGCTGTTGTGCTGTATTTAGAGGTGGATTCTCAGTGGTGGCAGAAGCTTGTAAAATTCTACTCTAATTGTATATCTGAGCTCCCTTTATAGAAGTGCTCTGTGGCCACTTTAGGGGTATATTATATAAGCCAGTCCTTAGATGCCTTAGTGCCTAAGGCTCCTTATGGCGTAATACACCCCTTAGGTAAGAAGCAGCTCCTAGCTAGGCTTAGCTATAACTAGCGCTAGATTTAGTATATAAGACTCCTTTATTATACTCCTTAGCTTTTAGAATAATGAAAATTGCTTAATAAAGTATGGTGCGGTCGGCTGGAGGGCCTTTATTAGGTCGCTTAAGAGGCTTGCTAATATGGATAAAGATGATTGATTGTATTATTATCTAATGTATATATAGTAAGGAGACTTCGGAAAGAAAAGGGAGAGTCTATAACTTAGCAGGAGTTATATAAAAGGTCTTTAGAATAAGTGGAGACTCTGCCTATTCTATATAATACACCCTTTAGTTAGGCGATGCTCTTAGAATCGCTTAACTATATAGATAAAATAAAAGAAAGAATAGCAGTTATAAAGAAAAGAGGCTCTATCTTATATATTGCCCCTTTAAAGGTCGTTCCTTCTAAAATGAGAAGGGTTGCTATAGGTAATAAGTGCGCTTAAGAATCTTCGCAATTCTACGCTAGTGCTCTATTAGGCTTCTTATAAAGTATTTCCATTATAAAGGTTCTCCTTTCCTTCTTTTAAAAACAACCCTCCTTTATTATTCAAAATATTATCTTTATACTAATAATTTTAAATATAGAAGGAACTCCTGCTTATTATAGCCCTAGCCGCCCTTATAAAGTAAGACCCTTAGAGTCCTTATACCCTACGTTATACTGATTTTGTGCTAAGTCGCTAGTGCTCCTGCGGGAGCTAAAACCCTATCCTAGTCCTCCTAGCGCCTGCTAAGTAATAAGCTACTGCTACTATCCCTGCTGCCGCTGCTGCCCCTGCTGCTGCTACTGCTACCTAAGAGCCCTGCCCCTACTATATACTATATACCTAAGCCTATAATAGAGCGCAATAATGCGTATATGCGTTGCATTATACGCAAGAGCATTAGCAATCTCGATTATTAGTACTTTAATAGTACCTTTAGTGCATATTACATTTATTATATAGTACTAAGCAACGGCTGCTAGTAGGCCAGCGGACCTCTCTTCGCCTTTTAAGAGGCTATCGTATTAGCCTGCGCCCGCGGCGCCTCTAAAGAGGAGGTAGCGCTACTGCTAAATGTAATAAAGGGTACGCTTTAGAGCTTTTATAATACATCTTATCAAGTCTTATTAAGTTTTAAGCTGATTTTTAAAAGATAGGAGCGATTAGACCCTAGTGCTAAGAGGGCCTGCTACTCCTACAAGTGGTAGTGCTACTGCCTCCCCTGCTCCCGGCATCCTATTCGCGTTTACTGCTAGCCTGTCCTCCGCTGCCCTGTTTCCCTTGCTCGCTACTACTACTACTCTTATCCTTACTGCTACTGCCGCCGACCCCTTTGTATCTCCCTTTGTCTCCCTAGCTCCTGCTATCGCCGCTCTTGCCTTTGCCGCCGCCCCTGCCGCACCTCCTGCCTTTGCCCCTGCTATTGCTAGTATATTCGCTAGCGGGCCTCTGGCCGAGGGAGTGCCTCTGGGCCTCTCTTAAAAGGAGATCTATGCAAAGCTTATAGCTATAGCTTCGCGGCTCCTGGCCTTAGCTAAAAGGATCTAAAGAAGGGTTGCACCCTATAATAGCAGCTTAAGAACGTTACCTATTCTTATATTTTTAGAAAAGGAGAAGCTTCTATAGTACGCTTTATAAGAGAAAACAAATAAACGTAACTATAAAAGAGTAGGAGCTTATAAGTATAAGTCTCCTAGTAATAAGTAACTACTTGCTAGCAAGTGCAAGTTATTAAACGATTATTTAAAAGCTTTAGAGGTTTAATAAATGAATAAAGCTCTTAAACTTCTAGCGGTCTAGGTTTTTAATAAGCCTATCTGCATATATCTCCTTAGTAAGGAGGTAGATTATTTAAAAGCTTCTTCTTTAATACTCTTAGCGGATTTATATATTGCTGATTTTAATATATCAAAGGCTTATCTTAATCTTCTTATTTTCTATAACAATTAGCTAAATTATCTATTAGTTATTATAATATATATTCCATTTAAAGAAGGAGTTTATGCGAATCTCTTTAAAGAGGCATTTTATAGCTATTATCTCTTTTGTAGTAGAAACTATACTATAGAGTTCTACTTTAGTAAAGGAAAGTGTAATAGTCGCTTAGCGATTCGCTTTCTAAATAATCGGTCCTTTAAATAGGAAGAAGACGTATCCCTAGGAGGATCTGCAGGTCTTTCGATCATCTCTAAAAGAAGCATCTAAAGACGCGACTAATTGGTATTCCCTAACCTTAAAGCTATAGGCAATTCCTAAGAAGCGCGTACTATATAAGTATTAAAGCGTCTAGTCCGCAGCTAAGAGGTGCTTAGAGCTTAGATTAGTTAAGAAGAAAGATAGTTAAGAGGCTGCGAACGCAACGTCTAAGTATATTATAATCGCTATATAAAGAATAGAGCCTATTTTCTCTTAGTACTCCTTTACCTTTTCTAAGGAAGCTTACCCTAAGTTCTTAACAAACTCCTTCTTTAATAGTAGAGTACTAGGCACTCTCCTTATATTAGCTTTAAACTTTTAAGCAATCTTTTTAATATAGGTATTATAAACTAAAGAGATCCTCTTTGCCTTCCTATCTTAAATAATCCTTACTCTAAGGAATTAGGAGATATCTCCTATAATAGTAAGCTTATACGCCCTCTTTAGGTCTTCAATTAGATAAGTCGCCCGATTTAGGTTAAAGGCCTTATATAACACTTGAATATTATTAATATAAAATGCTATAAAGATTATGCGATCCTTTGTTATGAAAATATAAGGCTCCTCGCCTAATGGCTTGAGTTAAAGGCCCTTAAGCGTTCTTACGAAGTTCTTATACTATAGCGCTAGAGAGTCTTTTAGCCTATAGAGTGCGCAGTCCAATTCTACTACCATACTAGGGCGCTTAAAGCCATTTAATAGGAAGCATATGACTAAAGCACTCCTTAAGTCTCTAAGAGCGTTAACAAATATATTAATAATATCGAACTGCTTTACTTCTATATTAAAGTATGCGGCAAGCGCTATTAGTACCTTAAAAGACCTTGCTATAAGCGTGGCTACGTAGGTTGAGAAAATTAAAGCTTTATCTTAAAGATCCCCTTATATAACTAGCTATAATCGGCACTTTAGAAGCTCGCTAGAGCTATTAACCTTATAGGTAAAAACCCATTTTAATAGTATCGGTGGGGTTTTCGAATAATCCCTTTATACGATTCTTTAGCAACTCCGAGATTCCAAATTCCTAATCTCTTAGCGCCCTCCTTCCTTAAATCGTTCGCTAAAAGGGTGCTTCTCTAAGTCTAGCCATCCTTTCAAAAGCTTTAGTAGAGAGCCTTAGTACTATAGGCGGTTAAGAGACTACACTCCATCCTTTACCTAACTATTAACTATAGCTTTAATAATTATATAAACCGTCAAATGGTCCTTCCTATCTTCCTTTATCTATTCATTTGCTTAAAAGGTCAATATAAATTCCTACGTATATAAGGAGTAGGGTAAATCAATATTACTTTAAGAGAGTATATACTCTAAAGCAGTAGCGTACACTTTTAAAGTCTCCTATTACTTAACGCTTAAGCGTCTTATCCTCTTTTGCTTAAGAAGAGGGAGTTCCTCCTTACGCTTTTCTCTATAAGTCTCCTCCTCTATTTTTATTATTACTAAAGGTTCCTTTAGAAGTCTGGGTAGCTCTATCTCCTAAGCCTATAGTCTCTAAGCTAGTATTACAACTTAAGGTATTATATTATTAAGGCCTACTCCTCTTACTAGGTCACTTCTTATAAAACTATTAAAGCTCCTTCCGAATCTTAGTAATAGTGCCTCTAGCCTTCTACTAGAGTTTACTAAGGCCTGCCTTTATAATCGAAGACTTTATCTTAAAGCCCTTAAGCCATCTCTATTCCTATATAGAATAGCAGCTAAAGATCTGCCGATCGCCTTATAGAACTCGTCTCTAGAGACTCCCTTAGAGTCGTCTATAGTTCCTTCTTTAATAGGGCCTCTATAGGGAATTATTACCCTTAAGCTTTAGTCGCTATTTGCCTTTTTAAAGACTGGCGAAGTAGCTTCTAGTTCGCTTACTTTTACCCTTAAGTTTCTAAGCGGGTCTCTTAAAGAATTTAAATTTAAGTTAAGGCCTTTTATATTATTAGTTAAAGGCTATAGAGTAGCATTAGTCTATAATGCAGGCTCTTCCTATATAGCGGCTTTTTCTATAGCAATTGCGTTTAGTCCTCTAATAAGCTCCGATTCTTCGAAAATGCCTTCGAACTTAGCGTCTTAAGCTCCCTCTCCCTTTCCGATCAATTAAAGGGTTATCTCAAGTTCCTAGCGCAATATAAGGTTTGCGCGCTCAGCTTCTGGACTATAGAAGAGAGACTTATCGAATTCGATATTACAAGTTATTATTACTCATTAGAGTATAGGAACCTAGATTCTATAAATATTAAAGGTAATATATCTAATTAAGTAACCTAAGTGCCCTTATAGTTCAATTTTAAAGGTTCGGCAGTCCCTTCCTACCTCCTTCTCCTTAATTAAAGGGTATACGCAAGCACTATATATATAAATGCGACTCTAATCAGGCTTTAAGCTTACTATTATTTGCTTAATAAGTAGCAGCTTATAAAATTGAAAATACTACTTAAACCAACTATAAAGAGCCTTGCTTAATAAGATCATCTTCTTCTTAATAAGTAGGGAGATATTATAAAGGTATATAGCAGCCTTTATAACCTCTAGCTAAAGGCTTACTAAAAGCCTAGCGTAGATCCTTATTTTAATAGAGCATTTAATCAACTCTCTTCTTACTTGCTCCGCGCCTTTATTAGGTTAGTATATATAGGTAGGAGTAAGCTCTAAATCGATTCCCTCCTCTTTTACCTATCTCTAGTACTTTATAAAAGAGTCTTCCCTTAGGGAGATTACTAAAGTATTATTATCTTATCTAATCTTATAAATAGAAAGCTATTGAGCTTAAGTGAGTCGGCGCAGTAGGTATAAGAAACTTCTAGAGGTCGATAGTCGATATATTAGTAAGAGTTAGGGAAGGAAGGTTACCCCTTTCTTCCCTATAGCTATATATGTATTAACATCCTACTAACTAAGCAGTAGGGTTATATAATAATATATTAGAGTGATAGCTGTATTACCTATCTCAATACCCCTACTTAGACCTTACTCCAATTGACCTATAGTTAGGAAAATAACAATTATCCTTTTGCGCTAATCCAACTCTTAAGTATCTCTTTAAATTAAAAATAATCAATTAATAGCAATCTCTATTGAAATCACTAATCCTACTCGCAGGGCGGGACTAGGAGTCAAATTTCCTAAAAGATATTCCTTTATAAAACTACGTGACTTAACTCGCGGTCTAGGCCTAGGAGTCGATTTAAAAACTTTCCTCTATAAGACTACGTGACCTAACTCGCAGGGCAGGCCTAGGAGTCGTCCTTAAGCCTGCTAAGCCCCTACTATCTTTTGCAACCTTAGTATATCTTTAAACGCTTTAAACTTTGCAACCGTCTCTAGTAGCTTTGTAAATCTATCTGCCACTATTCGATCGGTTGGGATATAAGTAATCGATAACTTATTCTTTGCAATAAGGTCGCAGATAAAGTAGTAGGCAATATCGATATATTTCGATCGCTTATATAAGTATGGATTCTTTGCGAGTGCAATCGCCCTTATATTATCTGCTTAAAGATTAATATAGTTCCTATCTTATCTAATATACTTAGCGAAACCTATATCTTTTAGAACTTAGGCGATCTATAATCCTTGCTTGCAATTTAATAATATCGATATATATTCGGCCTTAGTACTTGCGGTAGCTATTGATTTTTACTTCCTACTTCCTTATAATATAGGTCCGCCATATAGCATTGCTACGCTTCTAGATATACTTTTCTGACCTTTTATATTTGCCTAGTTGGAATCGGTATATACCTTAAGCTTTGCACTTATATATTTCATTAGTCTGTATCTCACCTTCTATATAATTATTAATCGAAGGTACCTTCTAAGTCGCTTAACTACATTCTCGTATCGAATTGTCGGATCCTTTAGGTTTTGACTAAGTTGCTTAGTAATAAAGGCGATATTTGGTCTTATATATACTATAGTATATATAATCGCTCTAATATCCTATTAGTACTTCTTTAGATCTCCTCTCTACTCATTTTCATTAATAGGCTTTAATTTATTATACTTTCCTTCAATTGGAGTACGCTTTGGCTTAAAGTTAGGAGCATAAGTGGAGAGTCCCATTCGGTCTAGGATCTTCTTAATATACTACTCTTGATCCAACTAGAGTTCTTAAATGGAGCGGTTCCTTATGACGCGGATGCCAAGGATCTTATAAATTCCCCTTAGATCCTTAGTATTAAAACGTTTCTAAATTGTTATAAAGAACCAATCTAATTAAGTAGTTATTTTCGCAGCTATAGCAATATCATTAATATATAGTAGCAACTTGATTCTACGCTTAGCATAGGTAAATAGACAAGGGTTAGCTAGGCTTTAAACAAATCCCATTTTCACTAAAGCAGAGCTATATAAAAGGTTCTAATTATAAGCTGATTATTTAAGCCTATAGATACTATAGAGTATACAAAGAGAGTGGCCAGCGCATATAGGAATACCGTTAGGTTAGGAGAGAAAAATCCGTTCCTTTATAATCGCTTTAGTAAATGCATTTTTAATATCGTACTATCTGCATTTAAGGTCCTTAGCGGCTACTATTACTATAAATATGCAAAGGGTGTCTATACGAACTATTGGCGCGAATATATCGAAATAGTCTTCTCTATACTATTAGAAGAAGCCCTTAGCTATAAGCCTTGCCTTATAACGCTTTAAGGTTCTATCTGCATATATCTTAATTATAAAGACCCACTTCGTTAATACTAGGTTTATATCCTTTAGCGTCGGTTCCTCTATTTATATGCCATTTGCAATAAGAGAGCTTATCTCCTCTTAGATTGCCTTACTCTATGCTGCTTTATTCTCTAGGTTATTAATAGCTTTATCGTATGTCTTTGGAAGAGAGATTTTCATTATCCTCCTAGCGGCTAGGAACGCATTATCTTCGTCGAAGCTCTATTAAAGTTCGAGCTTATAGATCTTATACGCTATTATGGCCCGGATACGCTTAGACTCGCATTCGTTTAAGGTATCTTCTAGTTCTAAGTCTTTATTCCTCTTTAAGGACGTAGGTTTAGCTATAGGTTCTATAGGCTTGTTATTTAAAGAACCGCTTTCTAATAGTAAAGGCTTATTATTACTTATACCTATTTCGGGAATATCCTTTACTATAGGCACTTTAATTAAAAGGATAACGATATTAAAGTTATTCTATACTTTAGGCAGTTCGCAGATAATAGGAATAGTCTATTTAGCCTTTGGACGACCAGCTGGTCGTCGATCAGCGGGTACGCTTGATATGCTTAAGCTAAGAGAAAGGGGTTATTAGTTCGGCTTAATAGTATTACTATCGAATAGTATACCTTACGAATTTCCAAGTATATAGAGCTTTAAGGATAGCTCTTCCCTATTTCAAGATTCGTCGAACTCAACTATTAAGGATATGATTACTCGCCTTAGATCTAGCGTATATACTATCTATTGCTTTATTATCTATTTAATATACTTAATAAATATACACTCTCTACCTTAATCTATTAGCTTTTTACTCTTTATACCTATGGGCTAGGACTTCGGGCTAATATAAGAGTAGCAGACGCTTTTAAAGACGCAGATATAGTCCAGGCTTGGTTTCTATCTGAAATATGCCTTATATAGCGATATTCAGGTGCTATTAACTATTAATCTATTACCTATTCTATTTTGCAAGTATGCGTCTGCCTTAACTATAAGGTCCTAGAATTCCAATAGTAGGTCAGCATCTTACAATAGAGCGCAATAATCAGTCTCTACTTACTAGATGCTTCGCTTAACGATACTATTCTAATAAGAACCTTTATATATTATAGTTAGTTTATAATAAACTCCTTATTTTACCTATTTGTTAAGCTTTACCCTAATCTCTAATGCGTTATCAAACCTAATAGCTATTAGCTTTAACTAAGTCTAGCGTTCCTCTATTACTTTCTAAGTTTCCAGCTTTTCTATAAGCTCAGATTTAATCTTAGCGCAAATAGTCTATATTTGCTAAGTGGAGTTATCTACTATTTAAGAAAACTAATTATTTCCTTTAATTAAGGTTATAAATAGTCTGGCAGTATTAATAGATATTAGCGCTAGTATTGAATCTTTCTATAAACTAAGCTTAGTTCGCATCCGATTTCGAAGTTTTATCAGCTTGCAAATTCGGCATACCAGGCGATCCTTTAGTACTTAGATCTTCTATTTTAAAGTCAAGACCTTATGCAGGCCTTTTAATTTCTCTAGCCTTAAATGCGCGAATCTTCTATATATTAGCTAATACCTTAATAGGCTTTCGGCTTCTAATAGCTTTAATAGCCTATTATCAATCGATACTTTATCATCAGCAGCTAGAAAGGACTAGTAATAGTAGTTTAAGGTTTTGCCGTTTTCCAATTGCAAGCCTAGCTTAAGAGTCGTTTTTAATAAAATCGCAAGATCTACTCGCGGTCCTAGCTTAAGAGTCGATTTCCTAGAAATAGCAAGATCCACTCGCAGTCTTAGCTTAAGAGTCGTCTCTAACGAATTCGCGAATTTTACTCGCGGTCCTAGCCTAAGAGTTATTTCCGCGAATTTCACTTGCGATCCTGGCCTAAGAGTCGTCGTTAGCGAATTTGCAGAATCCACTCGCAGTCCTAGCCTAAGAGTCATTTCTACTAAATTCACTTATAATCCCAGCTTAGGAGTCTATCTATTCTCCCTATCTTCACTTAATTATATTAAGGCGGAGAGTGCACTTTCCTTAAAGGAATTCACTTATAGGTCTAGCCTAAGAGTCAATTTTTATAATATTACCTTTAAGATAATATAAAGTCTATCTTTAATTTTAGCCTTAAAGATCACTTTATAGTTATTATTTATAAACTATATAAATTGATTATTAAAAACTCTTATATAATTCAACTCTATATAGATCTTGCGGCTAAATAAGAGATTAATACTTAGGCTAAGCGCAAGGAGAACATTTTGCAAAAGGAAAGAAACGCTAGCGATATTCATCTCTATTATACCTATCGAGTCTATATATAACCTTTTATTACCAACCTTAATAGAGCGCCTTTTTATTTTAATAAGCAGGCCTTTAAATAGGTAGGGTTTATCAATTATATATACTATACAACTAGTATCACTATACTAGTTAGATTCAAAGATCTTATAGAGATCGGCTTTTAAGATATAGGCATCTTCATTATAATTATCGTCTGAATTATTAAAAGTGGATTCAGGTTTAGATAACCTACTATTATTATCAGAGGTATTTGCTAAAGTTCTGGCTAAATAGCCTTTTCCTTTGCCTTTCTTTAGTAGTTGCAGCCTTCGGCAGGATAAGGGCAGTTTGCTTCTTAACTTCTGCTTCGATTGCTTCTTAATATTAAAGTTAGCGATTATATCGATTAGTTGCCTTTTAACTTCATAATCAGTAATATTATAAGCACTATCATAGAAGTAGCATCCCTAATAAGCTTAAGGGCTCGTCCTGCGCTCCTTCCTCTTCTCGGGCTTATCGTTGCCCTATAACGCGGCATTTGCTAATTTAGAGTATCCTTTAAGGTCTTGCTTAATAGTTCAAAGGAGGTTAATCTTCTTATAAATCTTAAGGTTAGGTTAGACGAAAAGAGATTATTTCGCAATAGCGAACTTAAGAGGGAGGCTATTAAGTAGGAAACTAAAAAGCTAAGTTTCTTTAAAAGTTATAGCTATCCTAGGATCTGCGGCTCTTACTCTCCTCCTTGCTTTATATAGTATAGACTAGGTAGAGTTTATATTTATATCTATATCCTTGCTATCTTTGTCTTTTCTATACTAAAATGAAGTGATCTACTATAGTAGATGCTAGGTATCGAAGGCAATTGTTTAAGAGTATTTTACCTTTAAAGTATCCTATCTTATCTTTGCATTATTATAAACTTAAATAAAATCTTAGTCTTTATCGCTTAAACCTCTATTAATCTTAAGCTTGCATTTGGCTAAGGCTAGCTTATACTCCTTCTCCTTTTCCATATTTAAAATCTGCCTTTAGGATTCTCGATTATTATCTACTAAAGCTCCTAAGCTAAGCTTGTTTAATATATCTGGCAAATCCTTAGCAGTTGTATTAGCTATTAAAGTGGAAGTAGACGAATCGGTAGAAGGAGTATAGGAGGCTATTCTTATATATTTAACAAGTGTCTTTTGAATCGCCATTTCAATGCCTTTGCTCTTAAAGTAAAGCTCTAAATTATCGAACCATCGTTGCCAGTTCTTCTAAGAGAGTTAAAGGTCTCTAGGCTTAGTATTTCGATCGGAATTGGATACCATTACCGTTTCGAATAGAATTGCGTTTAAAATCAAATAAATTAAATAGTTAAAGGCACTCCTCCTATCGAAAAGTTGAAATGATTAAATAGCAGGTATTATAGAAGTATTAAATAGGGAGGAAGTCCTCTTATTGAAAAGGGTTTTTAGGCTATAACGCAGGGAATCACACCTCCTATAAAATACAGTAAAGCAAGGAATCATACCTCTTGCAGTACCAAAGGGTTATAGAGCAAGGAATCACATCTCTTACAATATAGGTTAGCTAAATAGGGAATTACACCTCCTATTCGCCGATTGCTCGCCTCTTACTATAAGTCTTATTCAACTTCCTACTAATAGTTGCAGCATAAGTGCTTTCCAAAGGAAGTTAATAATCTATTATCGGTTTATCTAAGGCTTATAACCTATTAAGCTTAAGTAAGTCGGCGCAATAGGTATAAGAAACTTCTAAAGGTCGATAGTTAATATATTAGTAAGAGTTAAGGAAGGAAGGTTACCCCTTTCTTCCCTATAGCTATATACGTATCAATATCCTACTGACTAAGCAGTAGGGTCACATAATAATACATTAGAGTGATGGCTGTATCACCCATTTTAACAAAAGCCTATATTAGCGTTTCACCTATGCTTTAAAGGCCTAGAGGACCTTTATAACTATATCTCTACCCTTCGATCTTAATAGGAATATCTAAAGTATACTACTATATTCATCTTTAATTAAAAGAACCTATAAGCAACTATTATATAAGTTATCTAAAAAGTTAAAAAGATCCTAAGAGATCCTAAAGAAGGGCCTTAGAGATTAGTTCTTAAAAATAGCATAAGAAATAACTTACTTAGCAAACGCTACTACGTATATAAGGTACTCCAGCCTCTGTATTCCCCTAATCTTCACTCCCTTAGCGCACTTGACTAGCGCTTAAAGAGCCTCTATACTTAAGTAGCCAGCGCAAAGGTGCTAAGTGTACGCATTATCATCTTACATCCTAGTAGGTATATAGCTAGACTAGAACCTATTATAAAGCGTCGTCTTAGCTATAGGAAATGCTATTAAGGCAGAGAAGTCATATTAAAGCATATTTGGAAGATCTAAATAGTTAATAGGCTTATATTTAAAGAAAATAAGATTATAGTAACGCTTTAATTAAGCTTGCTTTATAGAATCTCTAATGCTCCTAGAGCGCAAAGTGAGGTCTACCCTAGAGTATTAAAAACCCTTATCTGCAAGGAGCCTCTTTAAGATAATATTAGTAGTAAACTCCTTTATAATAGCAATATTACAAAGCGTTATCCCTATAGGAGAGCCGTTACGTTATAAAAGAGAGTCTGCTATATATCTATTACCTCTTTTAATAATTAGGAGTCTTAAAGTACCTGCTTTAATATATTGCTGCAAGTCGCTAAAAGGCTTAAAGGTGCCTGCGATAAGTAAATCCTTCGAATTAATAATATAAGTGGCTGCGTAATTATTAAGGAGCGTACTTAAGGAGAGCGGGTAGCGTTTTAGCTTAAAGAGGTAATAGACGTTAAACGATTCTTCAAAAGCGTTAAAAGCAAAGGGATCTATTATTATAAAGACTGGTAAGTTCTCCCTTTTACTACCTAAACTATCCTCCTTAAAGGCTAAAGCCTTTCCCTTGAATTTGTCAATCGCTATTACTGCAATATTATTCTCCTTAAGCTATGCTTAAAGACCTTTGAACTAGTCTCTTGCATTTAAAGCCTTTTGTATTTGTAAGACCTCCTTTCGCAAAGGGAGAACCTTTATATTTTCCTTATGCCTATCTATAATATATAATAGTTTCCAATAGTCCTAAGGCTTTTAATAGTGATTTTTAAAGCCTTTACAAGGGCACTTAAGCCTGATCTCCCTCCTAAAGCTTATAGAGCGATTTTAAGAGCTGCTCGCTAGAGCCTGCAAAGGGGTTTTAGCATCTAAGAGAGACTCTTAAGTAGTAAAAACTGCTAGCCCTTTATTATCAATCGCTTTATTAAATTTAATGCTTACTAAGGCGTAGCTTAGCTGCATTAGGTCGTGCTTGCATAAGGTTCCTATCTGCTTATTAATAATAATTTCCTCCTTTAAGCGAGTCGCCTAACTTAAATTAATCTTTACTATAACTAAGTTTAAAAAGTCAATAACTCTTAGTCTCCCTTTAATCTTAAGAAGACTATATTGCTCTATTAAGCGGTACGCCTCCTATTACTCCTAGATCTATTACTAAGTATTAGTTCTCTTAGTTTTGCCTTAGCGTAGTACGTCGCGGTATTAAAGCCTTATCTAAGATTGAATAGCCTTATTAAAAGGCGTAATATCACACTTTAAGATAGATACTAAGCCTTAGAGTGAGAGTTACTAGTTGACTAAATTAGTATATAGGTCGTTAATAATAGTTCCACTTATAGGAGTATCTCTATTAGGTATTAAAGAGGAGAGCTTCTTAGCTTAGATTTATACTTAAGCTATTGCGGAAGCTAAGAGCGTTCTATTAATAGTCTTAAAGACCTATTCTAAGAGTAGCTTATAGTATTTGCGTTAAGTCTTCCAAGTTTCCTTACGCAAGTGGTACTCCTTTATTAGGATTTTATATTCATCTTTAATATCCTTATAAGAAGCCTATAGAGGAGGAGCCTTTAACGGATCTCCTAAGGGAAAGCGGGCGTAAATCTATTTGAATAGAGTTACTATATACTCTTTATACAACCTCGCGTATACTATATAAAGGTTAGCCGTTTCCAGTTCCTTAAGCTCTTATATAAAGGGAGCTTAAGGCTCGGTCTTTATAATTAACTTAAATAGGAGTCTTAGATCGGTAAAAATAGTGATATTATAAAGCTTAGCGAAGAATATATATTTACTAAACCACTTTACCTAAAAGGCAGAGGTATTAAAGCGAGGCTTAAAGATGCTTAAAGAGTTAGACATTTTAAATAGAGTTTAATAAAAAAGGTTAAGTATATAAATAAGGTTTGCAAATAAGGTTCGATTAGAAAATAGAGATTTATTAATTGAAAATAAAGGTCCTTTAAGTTATTATAAGTACTTAAAAAGTCGGTCAAGAGCTCAAAGGGCCCTTTAGCCAATTATATATAAAGAGAAAGCATATTAAAGTACTTATAAGACTTATAACTATAGTACGGTCAGCTAGAGGGCCTTCATTAGGTTACTTAAGAGGCTTACTAATATAGATAAAGATAATTAATTATATTATTATCTAATGTATATATAGTAAAGAGACTTTAGAAAGAAAAGGGAAAGTCTATGACTCAGCAGGAGTCATATAGAAGGTCTCTAGAATAAGTAGAGACTCCGCCCATTCTGCACAACATAAAGCTATAATAAATAAAAGAGGAAGCGCGTTTTAGGTACTTCCTTTATAGAATAGAAGCTAAATCAGGTGATAAAGGAAAGTTAATAAAGGCAGCGCGCCTATAAAAGTACGCGTTTTTCCTTTATAAAGCTTTCCTTCCTTATACTTCTTTAAATAATCACTTTAAAATAGAGAATAGTAATAATAACTCTAAGGAGCGCCTTATTAGGGCTATTACTATACGCTTCTTAATTATGCTCCCTTACTCTTGCTAATAGTCTTATAGTAAAGTCGTTATACCTGAATATAACTTGAAGCTTCTTAATGCGGTAGATAGTAAGAGGATGATAATGCGCTTAAGACATTCGATATAGTAATACCCTTAAGAGGGAGCGCGCCCCCTCCCCTCTCTGCCACCCTTTAGGCTGTGGTTCCTAAAATACCGGCAGTCCTTTCTATAGCTCTTTCCTCTTACCGCAAGCTAAAGCAGGGGTTAATAAGGAATATACTATATAAAGGGTGCGTTTAGAGCTTCTTAGCTAGGAAGTCGGCTAGCGTATACTTTAATAGTATAGTAGGAGTACGCTGCTTTTATTATACGAAAGGAGGCCACGCGTGCTAGGAGCTTCCTATTAGTGCCTTAAAGGCGTAGGAAGATTATATATTCTTATTAGAGGAGAATAATAATAACGCTATAGTATATTCTCAAGCTCCCTTTAGGTAGGTTACCACTAATAAGCAGTTTAGGGCCTTGCTGCTACTAAGAGGAAGGTAAGAGAAGAGCTTCGGAAGGCGCGCTGGAAAGAGATAAAGGAGGTGGTATTATTAAAAGGTATATTAATTATAAGCTTTCTTATACTGTAGCTAATAGCTTCTTAGAACCAGTGGCTTAGGAGCTCCTGCCGCCAATTATAGCACCTCTTAGCCTCGCCGCCCGCCTTGCAAAGGCTTTTAAGGCTCTTGCGGCTGCTCCTATTATTGCTTCCGGCGTTGCTCCCCAGGCGGCTCCTAGGACTATACCACTAGAGGAGTCAGTTACTTCTTAATAAAAACGCGCCCTTATATTATTTGCAAAGCTATTAGAGATTTTAATTATTTAAAGGAATTGGTTTTAGGCCTTTTTATATATTAGTATAAGGAAAATTGAACCCTATCTTACGCTTCCTTCCTACTTACTATTATAAAGGAGATGTAAAAGGATTATAAAGCATTTAAAATGCTAGCTTCTCGACTAGACCTCTTGCATCTTAGAGGTTCAAAAGCTTAATAAAGCTCTCGAACTTTTATCGAAGAAGGTTTTTAATAAGGCCATTAGCATATATATCCTCAATAGGGAGATAGGCCACTTAAAAGCTCCCTTTTTAGTACTCCTATTATAGCCATATATTATATATATCAATATATTAAAGCTTTGTAGAAATCCTTTAAGAGTCTCTTATAATAAGTCGTATTATCTATTAATTATCGCAAAATATAGATTATAAAGCTTCTACCTTAAGTTCTATTTCTTTAAAGAACCTCTTTAAAGCCATCATCTCCTTTGCTATATACGCTACTCCTAAGAGCTCAGCCTCTATAGTAGAAGTAGTAACTATCGGTTGCTTTAAGGCCTTTTAAACGATTGCTCCTTCAAATAAGAATATAATAAAACCGTAAGAGGAGCGCCTTATCTTTAGATCATTTGCAAAGGAAGTATCTAACGATACTACTAGGTTATTTAATCTGCTAAATCGACTATAAGTGATTCTTAGAAAGCGTATACTAAAAAGGTAGCGAATTGTCCAATTGATAGCTTTAAGGTATTTAGAGCTTAGGTTTATATAGAAATAAGATAGCTAGGCGATTGCAAAAGCTATATTAGGGCGCAGTATAATAGCTATATATAAGGCAGAGCCTACTTTTTCCTAAAACTCCTTAATTCTCAAGTAGGGAGCTGTTTCGTAGTTCTTTTTAAGTTCGAAGTAGGGAAGCAGTATACTAGGGAAACGCCCTATATTAAGGCCAAACCTCTTCGCCATCTTCTTAATATAAGCGTTATAAAGTATAGTAATTATACCCTACTTCCTATCTTAAGAGACTCTTACCCTTAAGAACCACTCAATATCTCTTATAGCTATTAATTCGTATGCTTTGCGCAGTCCCTCTATAGTCTTTTAAGCTTCTTCTATATAAGAGGAGTAGTATATTACTTATATATTATCAATATAGAAGGCTATAAATACAGTCCTATCCTTATTAACAAATATGCAAGGCTCCTTACTAAGAGGGGTAAGCTTCAGAGACTTTAGAGTACTGGTGAAATCCCTATACCAGAGCGCTAAGGAGTTTTAAAGGCCGTATAAGGCGCAGTCGAGCTCTACTACCTTATCTTTCTACTTCCAACTATCTAATAAGAAGCAAATAACTGGCACGCTCTAAGGGTCTCTCTTAGCATTTATAAAGGTATTAATAATATTAAACTATTAGAGCTCTATATCGAATTTAGCGGCTATTGCTATTATAATCCTAAAAGATCTTAATGCGAGCGTCGCAGCGTAGGTAAAGAAAATAGAAGCTTTCTCTTAAAGATCTCCTTTTACTACTATTCTTAACCTAAAGTGGCTAATCTCCCTAAAGGAGTTTAGCTTATAGTTAAAGACCTACTTTAATAGTATAGGCCTTATAGTAGCCTCGCTTCTATCGATCACTTTCTAGCAATTGCGCGCTTTTAGGTTCCTAATCTTAGTTCTAGCTCTCTCTTTAAATTGCTCTTCGAAAGGGTGATTTGCAAGCTCCTTCTAATAAGTTAGCGCTTTAAGAAGCTTATTTTAAAGTAGGATTAAAAGGGTAGAGTTTCCTTTAGAGCTTTTAAATTAAGTCGCTGCGGTAATAACGCAGTATACCGCTTTATACTCTTTTCTATCAGTTCTTACAAGCTCCTAACTTAGTTAGAAAGTCGATATAAAGCTATTTACCTGCTTTAACTAATAAATTTTAAATTCTTCAAGGGCTAGCAGGAGATCCCTAATACATATTGCGTATATAGCATTCCTACTCCTTCTTCTCCTTTTCGACCTACAGAGCAGTATAAGTACTATTTCCTACTCTTCATTAGGCTTCTTGCGTTTTCGGAAGGCCCTTATATCAAGTACTTTAGGCTAAGCTTTTATTAGTTTCAAAGAGCTCCCTCTTTTAGTATTACCCTTAAGAGCTTCTATATCTTAGCGTAGCTCCCGATCGATCGGTGCTTCTAGTAAGAGCTAGCGTACTTCTTTACCAGTTGCCTATAGTAGAGCTTCTAGTAATTGAAGGGCCTGCTTCTGCCCTTGCGATTGCTTAATCCGTATAGCAACTAAAGGCCTGGTATTGCGCTTCCTAGCGGAACTGGCATTTATAATATTGCTTTCGATACTCCTTTCAACTATTAATAGTTATCTTAAAGAGTCTAACCCTTTGCTATTAGGCAGCTACTCTTAAGTAGCTAGGGTAGAAATGCTATAAGTAGCCTTATAAGGGATAAGAGCCTTCGATAGATCTGAGCTTAGAGCTTCTATTAGTAAAAGATTAATAGGCTTACCCCTTACTAGGTTATCCGTAGGCTGCTTATCTAAAGCTCCTTCTATATTCTTAACAATTAACTTAGCGTCTTAAGCTTCCTCCTCTTCCTCCTTAATCATTTGTATAATCTCTTTAATAATTAGGAGTAGATGGCCAGCTACCTTTTTATACTCCTTAGAGTAGAATTTGGACTCGTCGAACTCGATATTTCAAAAGATTATAACCTTTCGGAGCTTAAGCACCTAGATCCTATATATATTAGTAGTATAGTAACCAACTAAGTATCTAATATGCCCTTATAGTATAGTTTTAAAAGCTCTCTTATTCTTTAGAGCTTCCCTCTCCTTTGCTAATAGGTATGCGTGCGCTTTATACGCTTTTATACCCCCTTATTCTAGTCTTAAATTAGTAGTAAGCTTTATAGTAATCTGCGGATTATACTACTTAAAGTATTATCTAAACTAAAGCTAAAGTACCTCATTTAGACTCTTCTATCCCTTGCGCTTTAATAAGCCGATATTATAAAAGTATATTGCAGCTAGTACGGCTTTAGGCCATAGGTGCTTTAAGAGGTTAGTAAAGATTAGTATAGTAAGTGCCTTTTTAATAATCTCTACTCCTGCTCTTTCGGAAGCTCTATTTAGTTTATAAGTATAGGATAAAGTGACTTCTATCTCTATGCCTTTAGCTTTATACTACTTTCTATATTTCGATACTCCTTATAAGAGAAATACTAAGGTATTGTTATTGCTCTTTAGAATATATAGGGAGAGGTAGTAATAGCGCTTTACCTATGCTTTAAAAGATTAAAAAGCTCTTAAAACTAGCATTAAGGACTTATAAAGTAGAGTATATTTAAATAACTTCCTATTAAATTTATCCTTAATTAGGAGAAGCCAGCTTTCTAAGGAAAGGCTTAATATGCTATAGTCAAATAGGTCCTAAGAATACTTAAAGAACGGTCTTAGAGCCTTAAAATCTAACTCTCTCTTAGAAGGCTTTTGCTTAGCTTTTACCTAAGCGCAAGCTTTATAATTGATTTATAGCTTCCCCTTGATCTTCACCCCTTTTACATTTAGCATAAGCTTCTTAAGCGCCTCTACTCCTAGATAGCCTAATTGAAGGTACTAAATATCTGCCGAATCGTTCGTAGCTCTTAAGAATACGCTGCTCCTTAGGGGTTTATATTAGCTTCGCAGACGTTATTATAAAGTAGGGAAAGCTAGGTAGATTGGTTAAATATAGTATAGCAAGTTAAGAGCATTATAAAAGTTGATAGGCTTATATTCAAATACTATGATATTTAACTTACACTTTAGCTGCTTTACAACTATATTATTATCTGCTATACCCCTTTAAAGCGTTACATCTAAGCCTATATACTATACCCTAGCCTTCTTTAAAAGAGGCTCTAAGATAATATTAATATTAAACTTATTTATAAGCACTATATTCCTAAGCTTTAAGTCTCTTCTATTAGCAAAAACCCCTTTCATTAGACGTATACCCCTTCCTCTTATTGGCAGACTTAAGCTTCCTGCCTTTATATAGTCCTAGGGATATGCAATTTTCAATAATCCAGGAACTAGAAGCTCCTTTCGATTAATAAGGTACATTATAGTGCAGTTATCGAGTAGGGTTGTATTTAAGAGAGCGTAGGGAGCTCTAAGGGTAGAGTATATTCTTAAGGTAAAGTCTTTAAAGAGAGCTAGATCTAAGAGGGCGGCAATGATCTTGGATTTGCTACTCCTTAAAGCTTCGGCAGATATTCTTTCTTTAAATTGATCTATAAAAGCTTATTTAATATAAGAGAGCTTAGCTTAAAGCTCTCTTTATTCTAAGGAAGCAAGGTTTTCATATATTCTTTTAACCTTATTATAGCTAGGGAGGTTTTGAAGCGTACCTTCCTTAGCGCTAATTAAGGCGTATTTCAGCCTATTATACTCCTTTAGGTTCTAGAAGTGATTTTTGACCTAAGGGCAAGGGCACTTTTTAATACTCCCCTCGAGAGTCTTCTTCGCCTTGCCTTTACTTAGTACTCCTAGATTAGTATAATCGCCTACTCCTTTAAGCGAGGCGTATACTCCAAGGGTTGCCTTTAATAAAGAGCTTATAAGGCTTTGCTCTATTAAGCTTAAGAACTAATTAATATAATAAACCATATCTTTTCCATACTCTAAGCTTAGCTTATTATCTCTAATAAGCTTTGCCTAGGTCTACTAAGACCAAGTAAGAGCTTAGCAGTAAATCGATTATAGAAACTTCATAATCGCAAGGGAGCCTTAAACCTCTAGGATTCTATACGTTTATACTTTCCAGTAGATCTCCTTAAAGCTAGTAAGCCAGGTCTTCGGTTCTACTTTGCTACTTCTTATTTTAAAGAGCTTGTTATTATAGTCTTCTCGAATTGACTCTATTATATTAACCTTAGAGGGGGCTAGTTCCTTACGCAAGTGCTCTACGATCTATTGAATTAATAGTTTCCCTGCTTCCTTATAATCATATTATACTACTTAAAGTAACGTAGGGTATACTATCTTAGTAATCTAACGGTATAACTAAGTATAAGAGCTCCTATTCCTTTTCTATATTTCTACTATAAGATTATATTGCATTACTGCCATTTTATATTCTAGCTCTACGTCTTTAGCTATTGTCTTTATAGGTAGTAGTAGAGCTAGCGTTTATTAATCGGTAGCTTCCTACTATTAGTACAACTCATAATAGCTTTACAATACTCTCTAGTCCTATCCTTCTATAATTTTTTCAAGCTGCGGCGGTTTTATTTCTAGATCTAGCAGATATAAAGCTTCGTTCTTATAAAGCGGAGCTTAGTTTCCCGTCTCTATAGTATACAGTTTAGGGTTATTAACCTATCTTGGCTTCTTTATATGCTTCTAGAGGCGTAGAAATTCAGCCTGAAACTCTAGCTTAGCGTACCAAATGCGCTATGACTTCCTATCCTAAAGTATAACTCCACTAGAGCTAAGCTCTTAAGCTTCTTTTTACTAGTATTCGCTTATATTAACTAAAACGGTAGGAAGTATAGTATTAATTGGCTAAAAGCGTTAGAACGTCGAGTCAGGTCGTATAACATATATAGGCGAGAGAGAATAGATGAAAAATAGTAGTAAAACCTCTTTAAGAAGCCTTTAAATACAGTAGATTTTTAATCGTTTGCTCTTGAGAGTTGCGAATAGTACTGATAACTATCGTACTATATTTAGAGGTAGATTCTCAATAGTGGCAGAAGCTTATAAAATTCTACTCTAATTGTATATCTGAGCTCCCTTTATAGAAGTGCTCCGTGGCCACTTCAGGGGTATATTACATAAGCCAGTCCTCAGATGCCTCAGTGCCTGAGGCTCCTCATGGCGCAACATTAGCGCAAAAGGATAGTTATTATTTTCCTAACTATAGGTCAATTAAAGTAAGGTCTAAGTAAGGGTATTAAAATAGGTAATATAGCTATCACTCTAATGTATTATCATATAACCCTACTACTTAGTTAGTAGGATATTAATACATATATAGCTATAGGAAGAAAGGGGTAACCTTCCTTCTCTAACTCTTACTAATATATCGACTATCGACCTTTAGAAGCCTCCTTTACCTACTGCGCCGACTCACTTAAGCTCAATAAGGAGATAGTATGCTAATACTGATTAAAGGAACTCGAACGTTTTGTATTTAAAAGCACTAGACAACTAGTAGCGATTGTATTATAAGCAGCTTATAACCTAAAAGCATATATAACTGCGTTCCAGACCGCTATCTCTACTATAGGAAATAGGAATAGGCAATTGACCCTGCCGGACCGAATAGTCGTTATTATACCGAATTAGAATAACCTAACCGTCACCTTAAAGAATAACTCTTTAAATAACAACTATAATAACTATAGAAATAGGAACGGAAATAAAAATAACTATAATAATATTAACGCGAACTAAGGCACCTAACCTTTAAAACCAATTGCAAATGGATTTGGAAATAATAATAATAACTATAGGAATTTAAGGTTACTACTACCTGCTTCCTAATCTACTAATAAATTTATAAACGGATCTAAGAAGTTCGGAAAAGGAGGGAAACTCTATATTAAGTACAGAATTGCTAGATATCTTAGCATAGGTTATAGGAATGAGCCCTTTATAATATAGGAAAAGAACTATCTAAGATAGATTGTATTTAGTAGAGAAGTATAAACCTATTATACCTTTATTATAAATGGCACTTATATAGAACCTACCTTAGCATCAGTTGCATCTAATACAAATGAAGTACTAGTATCTCCTTATAGAGGATATACTCCGTTTGGTGAAAGAACTATATCTTTTAGCGAGTTTACTAGAAGCTTAAGCTTAAGGATAAATATACCATTTATACTATTATAAGCGAGTAGCAATAGTCTAATAGTAGGGGAAATATTAAGGTACCGCTTAAACGGCAACGGGATGGCCGTAGATATCCTCTTAGCCTTTATAAAGAAGAGATAATAAGTAGAAGGTAGCTCTAAATCAGAAGATAGGATAGTAATTATCTTAACTTATAGATTAACGATTAAGAAGAACCCTACTATAAATAAAGATATGAAAAAAGGAGTAAGAAAACTGAAAGAAATAGTAGGTAGGCAAGGGATAGGCCCTATTAATTACCGATCGTTAGTAAGAAAGATAACTATTAAGATAAACTTATTAGACCTATTACAAATATTACTAAAAGCCTAAACTTAATTAAAGGAATTAGGAATGCTAATAAGAATCCTTAAAAAGAAGCTTATAAATGCAAAAGGGAAAGATAAGGAAACCTCTTTAAAGCCTTCCTAACTAATAACAATCCTTAGTAAAGCTTAAAGGAATAATTAAGATAAGAGAGCTATAGTAGATTCTAATCTAGCGGTAATTAAGATAGTTAGATTCTAAGAGGAATATAAGAAGGGGACAAAATCTATTAAGGCTAGTGAGCTAAAGAGACTTGTCCTACTTATATACCTTAATAATAAGGCTTTTATAGTAAAGGCAGTATTCGAAGCATATTAAAATAATAAACTAGTTAAAGTAGAAATGCCTTAAGGAGTGTCAAAGGCCGACTAGGGATCCGATATTATCCTACTATCGAAGCCTTTGGCTAAATATATAAAATACCTTATTTATACCTTAAATGAGAAAGGATAGAGCGGATTATTAATAAATATAGCCGACGGGAATAAGATAGATCTATAATAATATACCATTTTTACTATTACTATTTAAGGAATTATAAGAAAGATATACGCCTTTATTAGAAAAGAAATAGATGCCAACTGGGAAGAACTAAGCCTACTACTAGGGTTACTATGGCTAGAAGTAGTAGACGCTAAGATCAATATCTGAAAGAGCACTATTAAGATCGGAGATACCTTAAAAGGGGAGAAAGTAACCACCTTATAAGGCCTAATCTTTATACTATTAGAATAATACTAGCTAATCCTATATCCGGCGCACTTATCTAATAGGCTAATAGGAAATAATATCCCTTTTATAATTTCGAAAATGTTAAAACCTAAAGATAATAATACCTCTAACGATTTAGATAATAAATACGACTTTAAGGATTTAGATAATAAAAGCACTTCAAGCGAGGAGATAGAAAACTAATAATCTTAAGATGACCTTAGCAAGTTGTAAAAGGGCTGCGGCAATAGAATACTGCCGAAAGAAACGCATATAGCAACCTACTATTTAATAAGGGAAGGAATTATTATTATATTATAGAATTCCTAATAATCGATAACTTATAGGATAAGTCTAATATATCCCTTAACTTAGATAAATATATACTATTATTAATAGATGAAATTGCAAACTATTAAAAATTATAAACCTATTAAGTAATATAGCTAATATCTTACTAAGATCATCTAACTACTCTAAAGGATTTAAATAGATTATCGGAATATATTTAAAAAAAACCCTATAATATATCAGAAAGCATAAGGAGTATAATAAAAGCGAGAGGGGTATATAAAGACGATAATACTATCCTTATACCCTAAGGAAATGCTTTAAGGATCGGGGATAATAAGAAAAACAACCTATTATACTATATAGGAGCTAAGGGATTATATGGTGCGGTCGGCTGGAGGGCCTTTATTAGGTCGCTTAGGAGGCTTGCAAAAGTAGGAGAAGATGATTGATTGTATTATTCTAGTATATATATGGTAAGGAGACTTTGGAAAGAAAAGGGAGAGTCTATGACTTAGTAGGAGTCATATAGAGGGTCTTTAGAATAAGTAGAGACTCTGCCTATTTTGTATAATATACTCCTTAGTTAGGCGATGCTTTTAGAATTGCTTAGCTATATAGATAAAATAAAAGAAAGAATAGCAGTTATAAGGAAAAGAGGCTCTATCTTATATGCTACCCCTTTAAAGGTCGTTCCTTTTAGAATAAGAAGGGTCGCTATAAGTAATAAGCGCGCTTAAGAATCTTTGCGATTTTATACTAGTACTTTATTAGGCTTCTTATAAAGTATTTCTATTATAAAGGTTCTCCTTCCCTTCTTTTAAAAATAACCCTCTTTTATTATTTAAAAATATCGTCTTTATATTAATAATTTTTAAATATAAAAGGAACTCCTGCTTATTATAGCCCTAGCTGCCCTTATAAAGTAAGACCCTTAGAGTCCTTATACCCTGCGTTATACTAACTTTACGCTAAGTTGCTAGCGCTCCTTTAAGAGCTATAACCCTAGTACGATTGTCTTAGCGCCTATTAGGTAATAAGCCGCTGCTACTATCGCCCTTGCTGCTACCGCCGCCTTTGCTACTACTGCTGCCACTTAAGAGCCCTGCCCTTACTGCGCGCTATATACCTAAGCCTACGATAAAGCGTAATAATGCGTATATGTATTGCATTATATATAAGAGCACTAGTAATCTCGATTATTAATGCTTTAATAGTACCTTTAGTATATATTACATTTATTATATAGTATTAAGTAATAGCTGCTAATAGGCCAGCAGACCTTTCCTTACCTCTTAAGAGGCTATTATATCGGCCTGCGCTTGCGGCGCCTTTAAAGAGGAGGTAGCACTACTGCTTAATATAGTAAAGGGTGCGCTTTAAAGCTTCTATAATATATTTATTAAGTCTTATTAAATTTTAAGCTAATTTTAAAAGATAGGAGCAATTAAACCCTAGTGCTAAGAGGGCCTGCTACTTTTGCAAGTAGTAGTATCGCTGCCTCCTTTACTCTTAGCGTACTATTCCTATTTGCTCTTAGCCCCTTTAGCTCAGACCCGTTTGCCCCTATTACCGCCGCTACTCTTATCCCCTCTGCCTCTACTATCGCAGCCGCTGCTATAGTCTCCCTATTTATCTCCTTAGCCCTTGCTATCGCTACGCCTATCCTTGCCGCCGCCCCTATCGCCCTCGCTCCTATCGCCCCCGCCGTACCTCTTGCCTTTGCTTTTACTATCACTAGTATATTTGCCGGCAGGCCTTTAGCTAAGAGAGTACTAATAGGCCTCTTTTAAAAGGAGATCTGTGCGGAGCTTTTAGCTATAGTATCTTAGCTCTTAGCCCTAGCTAAGAGAATCTAAGAGAGGGTTATGCCTTATAATAGCAGCTTAAGAATATTACCTATTTTATATTTTTAAAAAAGGAGAAGCTTCTATAGTATACTTTATAAGAGAAAATAAATAAACGTAATTATAAGAGAGTAAGAACTTATAAGTATAAGTCTCTTAGTAATAAGTAACTACTTACTAATAAGTGCAAGTTGCTAAACGATTATTTAAAAGCTCTAAAGGTTTAATAAATAAACGAAGCTTTTAAACTTCTAGCGGTCTAGGTTCTTAGTAAGCCTATTTGCGTATATCTCCTTAATAGGGAGGTAGATTATCTAAAAGCTTTCTCTTTAGTACTCTTAGCGGATCTATATATTACTAATTTCAATATATTAAAGGCTTATCTTAATCTTCTTATTCTTTATAATAATTAGCTGAATTATCTATTAGTTATTATAATATATATTCTATTTAAAGAGGGAGTCTATACGAATCTCTTTAAAGAGGCGTTTTATAGCTATTATCTCTTTTGTAATAGAAACTATACTATAGAGTTCTACTTTAGTAGAAGAGAGTATAATAGTTACTTAATAATTCGCTTTTTAAATAATTAGTCCTTTAAATAAGAAGAAGACGTATCTTTAAAAGGATCTATAGGTCTTTTAATCATCTTTAAAAGAAGTATCTAAAGATGCGACCAATTAGTATTCCTTAGCCTTAAAGCTATAGGCAATTCCTAAGAAGCGTATACTATATAGGTATTAAAGCGTCTAATCTGCAGCTAAGAGGTACTTAAAGCTTAGATTAGTTAAGAAGAAAGACAGTTAAGAGGCTATAAATATAATATCTAAGCGTATTATAATTGCTATATAAAGAATAAAGCCTATTTTCTCTTAGTACTCCTTTACCTTTTCTAAAGAAGCTTACCTTAAGTTTTTAACAAACTCCTTCTTTAGCAATAGAGTACTAGGCACTTTCCTTATATTAGCTTTAAACTTTTAAGCGATCTTCTTAATATAGGTATTATAAATTAAGGAGATCCTCTTTACCTTTTTATCTTAAATAATCCTTACTTTAAGGAACTAAGAGATATCTCTTATAATAGTAAGCTTATATGCCCTCTTTAGGTCTTCAATTAAACGAGTCGCTTAATCTAAGTTAAAGGCCTTATATAACACTTGAATATCGTTAATATAAAATGCTATAAAGACTATGCGATCCTTTATTATAAAAATATAAGGCTCCTCGCTTAATGGCTTAAGTTAAAGGCCCTTAAGCGTTCTTGCGAAGTTCTTATACTATAGTACTAGAGAGTCTTTTAGCCTATAGAGCGCGCGGTCCAGTTCTACTACTATACTAGGGCACTTAAAGCCATTTAATAAGAAGTATATGACTAAAGTACTCCTTAGGTCTTTAAAAGCGTTAATAAATGTATTAATAACATCGAACTGCTTTACTTTTATATTAAAGTATATAGTAAGCGCTATTAGTACTTTAAAAGACCTTACTATAAGTGTAGCTGCATAGGTTGAGAAAATTGAAGCTTTATCTTAAAGATCCCCTTATATAATTAGCTATAATTAGCACTTTAAAAGCTTATTAGAGCTATTAACCTTATAAGTAAAAACCCATTTTAATAGTATTAGCAAGGGTTTTAAGTAATCCCTTTATATAATTTTCTAGCAACTTTGAGATTCTAAATTCCTAATCTCTTAGCGCCTTCCTTCTTTAAATCGTTTACTAAAAGGGTGCTTTTCTAAGTCTAGCTATCCTTTTAGAGGCTTTAATAAAGAGCCTTAGTGCTATAAGCAGTTAAAAGACTGCGCTCTATCCTTTGCCTAACTATTAACTATAGCTTTAATAATTATATAAACTATTAAATAGTCCTTTTTATCCTCTCTTATCTATTTATTCACTTAAAAGGTCGATATAAACTCTTATATATATAAGAAGTAAGGTAGATTAATATTACTTTAAGAGAGTATATGCTTTAAAGTAGTAGTATATACTTTTAAAGTCTCCTATTACTTAACGCTTAAGCGTCTTATCCTCTTTTGCTTAAAAAGAGGGAGTTCCTCTTTGCGCTTTTCTTTATAGGTCTCCTCTTCTATTTTTATTATTACTAAAGGTTCCTTTAAGAGTCTAGGTAGCTCTATCTCTTAAGCCTATAGTCTTTAAGCTAGTATTATAACTTAAGGTATTATATTATTAAAGCCTACTCCTTTTATTAAATCGCTTCTTATAAGACTGTTAAAGCTCTTCTTAAATCTTAGTAGTAGTACCTCTAGCCTTCTACTAGAGTTTACTAAGGCTTGCCTTTATAATTGAAGACTCTATCTTAAAGTCCTTAAGCTATCTCTATTCTTATATAGAATAGCAGCTAAAGATCTGCTAATCGCCTTATAGAACTTATTTTTAAAGACTCTCTTAAAGTTGTCTATAGTTCCTTCTTTAGTAGGGCCTTTATAAGGAATCATTACCCTTGAGCTCTGGTTGCTATTTGCCTTTTTAAAGACTGGTAAAGTGGCTTTTAGTTCGCTTGCTTCTACCCTTAAGTTTTTAAGCGGGTCTCTTAAAGAATTTGGATTTAAGTTAAGGCCTTTTATATTATTAATTAAAGGCTATAGAGCAGCATCAGTCTATAATATAGGCTCTTCTTATATAGCGGCTTCTTTTACAGCGATTGCGTTTAGCTTTGCAATAAGCTCTAATTCTTTAAAAATGCCTTTAAACTTAGCGTCCTAAGCTCCCTTTCCCTCTCTAATTAATTAGAGGGTTATCTTAAGTTCTTAGTGCGATATAGGGTTTGCGCGCTTAGCTTTTAGACTATAAAAGAAAGACTTATCGAATTCGATATTATAAGTTATTATTACTCGCTAGAGTATAAGAACTCAAATTCTATAAATATTAAAGGTAATATATTTAATTAAGTAACCTAAGTGCCTTTATAATTCAATTTTAAAGGTTCGGCAGTCCCTCTTTGCCTCCCTCTCTCTAATTAAAGGGTATACGCAAGCGCTATATATATAAATGCGACTTTAGTCGGGCTTTAAGCTTACTATTATCTGCTTAATAAGTAATAGCTTATAGAATCGAAAATACTACTTAAACTAACTATAAAGAGCCTCGCTTAATAAGATTATCTTCTTCTTAGCGAGTAGGGAGATATTATAAAGGTATATAGTAGCCTTTATAACTTTTGGCTAAAGGCTTATTAAAAGCCTGGCATAGATTCTTATTTTAATAGAGCGTTTAATTAACTCCCTTTCTACTTGCTCCGCACCTTTATTCGATTAGTATATATAAGCAAGAGTAAGCTTTAAATCGATTCCCTTCTCTTTTACCTATCTCTAGTACTTTATAAGAGAGTCTTCCCTTAAGAAGATTACTAAAGTATTATTATCTTGCTTAATCTTGCAAATTAAAAGCCTATATTAGCATTTTACCTATGCTTTAAAGGCCTAGAGGACCTTTATAACTATATCTCTGCCCTTCGATCTTAATAGGAATGTCCAAAGTATACTACTATACTTATCCTTAATTAAAAGAACCTATAAGCAACTGTTATATAAGTTGTTTAAAAAGTTAAAGAGATCTTAAGAGATCTTAAAGAAGGGCCTTAAAGATCGGTTCTTAAAGGTAGCGTAAGAAATAACTTACCTAGCAGACGCTATTATATATATAAGGTACTTTAGCCTTTATATTCCCTTGATCTTCACTCCTTTAGTGCACTTGATTAGCGCTTAAAGAGCCTTTGCGCTTAGGTGGCTAGCGCAAAGGTATTAAGTATATATATTATTATCCTGCACCCTAGTAGGTATATAGTTAGACTGGAACCTATTATAGAGCGTTATTTCAGCTATAGGGAATGCTATTAAGGTAGAGAAGTTATATTAAAGTATATTTAGAAGATTTAAATAGTTAATAGGCTTATATTTAAAGAAAATGAGATTATAGTAACGCTTTAACTGAGCTTGCTTTATAAAATCTCTAATGCTCCTAAAGCGCAAAGTAAGGTCTACTCTAAAGTATTAAAAACCCTTATTTGCAAAGAGCCTCTCTAAGATAATATTAGTAATAAACTCCTTTATAATAGCAATATTGCAAAGCATTATCCCTATAGGAGAGCTATTACGCTATAAAAGAGAGTCTGCTATATATCTATTACCTCTCCTAATGATTAGGAGTCTTAAGGTACCTGCTTTAATATATTGCTATAAGTCGCCAAAAGGCTTAAAGGTGCCTATAATAAGTAAATCCTTTGAATTAATAATATAAGTAGTCGCGTAATTATTAAAGAGCATATTTAAAGAGAGCGGGTGGCGTTTTAGCTTAAAGAGGTAGTAGATATTAAACGATTCTTTAAAAGCGTTAAAGGCAAAGGGATTTATTATTATAAAGACTAGTAAGTTCTCCCTTTTACTTAAACTATCCTCCTTAAAGGCTAAAACCTTTCCTTTGAATTTATCAATCGCTATTACTATAATATTATTCTCCTTAAGCTATGCTTAGAGACCCTTGAACTAGTCTCTTACATTTAACGCCTTTTGTATTTATAAGACCTCCTTTTATAAGGGGAGAACCTTTATATTTTCCTTACGCCTATCTATAGTATATAATAGTTTCCAATAGTCTTAAGGCTTTTAATAGTGATTTTTAAAGCCTTTACAAGGGCACTTAGGCCTGATCTCCCTTTTAAAGCTTATAGAGCGATTTCGAGAGCTGCTTGCTAAAGCTTGCAAAAGGGTTTCGGCATCTAAGAGAGACTCTTAAGTAATAAAAACTGCTAGCCCTTTATTATCGATCGCTCTATTAGATTTAATACCCGCTAGAGTATAGCTTAGCTGCATTAGGTTATGCTTATATAAGGTTCCTATTTGCTTATTAATAATAATTTCCTCCTTTAAGTAAGTCGCCTAACTCAGATTGATCTTTACTATAATTAAGTCTAAAAAGTTAGTAACTCCTAATCTCCCTTTAATCTTAAGAAGACTATATTATTCTATTAGGCGGTACGCCTCCTACTACTCTTAGATCTACTATTAAGTATTAGTTCTCCTAGTCTTGCCTTAGCGTAATACGTCGCAATACTAAAGCCTTATTTAAGATTGAATAGCCTTATCGGAAGGCGTAATATTACGCTTTAAAATAGATATTAGGCCTTAGAGTAAGAGTTGCTAATTTACTAAAATGGAATATAGGTCGTTAGCAGTAGTTCTAGTTATAAGAGTATCTCTATTAGGTATTAAAGAAGAGAGCTTCTTAGCTTGGATTTATACTTAAGCTATTGTAAAAGCTAAGAGCGTTCTATCGATAGTCTTAAAGACTTATTTTAAGAGTAGCTTATAGTATTTGTATTAGGTCTTTTAAGTTTCCTTACGCATATAGTGCTCCTTTATTAGGATTTTATATTTATCCTTAATATCCTTATAAAAAGCCTATAGAAGAGGAGCCTTTGATAGATCTCCTAAAGGAAAGCAGGCGTAAATCTGTTCGGATAGAGTTGCTATATACTCTTTATATAACCTTGCGTATACTATATAGAGGTTAGCCGTTTCCAGTTCCTTAAGCTCTTATATAAAGGGAGCTTAAGGCTTAGTCTTTATAATTGACTTGAATAGGAGTCTTAGATTGGTAAAAATGGTGATATTATAGAGCTTAGCGAAGAATATATATTTACTAAACTACTTCACTTAAAAGGCAAAAGTATTAAAGCAAGGCTTAGAGATGCTTAAAGAGTTAGATATATTAAGTAGAGTCTAGTGAAAAGATTGGGTATATAAATAAAGTTTGCAAATAAGGTTCGATTAGAAAATAGAGATTTATTAATTAAAAATAAAGGTCCTTTGAGTTGTTATAAATACTCGAAAAGTCGGTTAGGAGCTTAAAGGGCCCTTTAGCTGGTTGCATACGAAGAGAAAGTATATTAAAGTGCTTATAGGGCTTATAACTGTGGTGCGGTCGGCTGGAGGGCCTTTATTAGGTCGCTTAGGAGGCTCGCAGAAGTAGGAGAAGATGATTGATTGTATTATTTTAATATATATATGGTAAGGAGACTTCGGAAAGAAAAGGGAGAGTCTATGACTTAGCAGGAGTCACGTGGAGGGTCTCCAGAATAAGTGGAGACTCCGCCTATTCTGCACGACAGATTAACTAAGGTTAAATATAAGAGCTTTGAAGTTCGCGCGTTTTTAATAGATAAGAGAGTAAAGAGGTTGCTAATATCTATAATACTAGACTAGGTTATTAAAGAATAGTTTTAAGAATCTTAGATTATATTAAAAGATCTTATCCTAAATAAGGAAGCAGATAGTAAGGTTAAAAGACTATTATATACTTATAGAGAAATAAGAGTAATAGACCTTAAGGATATCCCTCCTACCGACCTATACTAGTATAAAGTAAGACTCAAGGCCAGTACTAAACCTTGGAATATCAAATAGTAGAAAAGATAGCTACTTTAAAAGAAATACTAGCTTAATAAAACCATTGAGGAAGGGTTAAACTGTGGTTTCTTTAAGAGAACTATAGTAGCAAACGGCAAACTATTAGACTAAAACGCCTAAGCCATTTTAATAGATAAACCCGACTTAGAATAAACTAAAGAGTATAAAGTTATATTCAACTATTGCAATATAGAGGAAGATAACCTAGGAACTTACTTAGCTCTTGCATTTAAATGCCATAATTACCTCTCTAACTTAAAATATATATGCTTCTTTTAACTAGATCTTAAGTATAGCTATTAAGTAGTAAGCATTTACCTATCCTATTAATACCTATTCGCCTTTACTATACTTAAAAAAGGATAGCTTTAACCTATAAGGATACTATAAGGATCTTATACCTTAGGATTCTCGTTTATAAAACTTATATATATAGTACTCGGTCATATACTAAAATCCTAAAGGGCTAAGATAGAAGGATATAACGATTTAGAACCCTTACTACTCTTAGTAATAATACCAGATAGGCTATTAAGGGCCTGCTTTTATATAGACGATATTATAGTAGGGTTCAAGACATTTGAAGAAGCTTATGATTTCTTAAAGTAATATTTACTACCTAGGTTACTTTAATTATAATTAAAGCTCTCTTTTAAGAAGGCGAAATTGTTTATATTAGAGATACTAGTACTTAGCATTATATATAAAAGTGGCGGGATAGTACGAATAAAACTTAAGAGGTTTGTAAAAATCCGAATATAGCCTATTCCTACTGATATAATAAAAGTCCGCGCATTCCTAGGAGTAATAGGCTTTACTTAAAGGTAGATTAAAAACTACTTTATAATTAGCAGGCCCTTTACTTAACTAATTATAGAAGTGGATTAGAAATAGGCAGAAATAGAATAAGTATCCTTTTAAATAATAAAAGATAAGGCTGCTAATACTATAGATATATATAAATAAGACTACGTCTTACTTAGCGAGATATATAGCGATGCTAGCAACTAAGGCGCTAGATGCCTTATTACCTAATAGTAAAATAAAGTACAAGTCCTGATCTTATATAACTCTTTTATATTCTTAAAGGCATAACGGAACTATAGAGTATATAAACGCGAGCTACTAGCTATTATAGAATTTGTAAGAAAGTATGAGTTTATATTAAAAGGGCCTAAGATAAGCATAATCTATACCAATTATAAACCGATAATATTCTTCTTATATTGCTCTTAACTAAAAGGCATTTACGCTAAATAGGCTTGCGAGCTAAGGAGCTTGAATATCGAGATCAGATATATCTTAAGAGATAGAAATAAAGTGGCAGACGCCTTATTTAGAACGATCTTCTTAAATAAGAATTGTAATAAGGACCTATTAAAGTACGGGTACCTAAGCTGCAAAGGAGACGAACCCGAATAGATATAGAAAGATAGGAAAGATAGTTATAAGGCGCTAATAAAGAACTAAGGAAGTATATTAGACAATAGCAAACTGAAGTTACTAATAGGAATATACTTAAAAGACCTAGCCGGTAGAGAAGAAGAAGACAAATCTTTCTTAACCTCCTTACTTATCGAGACCGTTAAATCCCGATATATACTTAGTACTAAACTCTTTATAACTATAATCCTATTAAATACCTGCTCGCCCGCTAACTCGGTCGATATTACTTATATAGCTATAAGCACTAAGGATACTATAGAGAAATATAGATTTTCTAACTGGTATAAGGATATTGTCGTATATAATACCGCTCGGCTAAAATGTGAATCCACACCTTAGGGCGCGTACTAGCATATTTAGCCTATTTTCTGCATAATATACCCCCTAGGTCGCTGGAAGAACAGTTTTTCCGACGGCCTAAGTACTAGCCTAGTCTATAGTAGCGTAGATATAGCGCATAGACCGCTAAGCTAATAGGAAATAGGTAGTCGGAAGGCCGGAATGCATTTTTCTTCAGCTATACGTCAGAGGTCGTTTTACTTAAATCTATCGAAACTTCTATTGATGCAGTCGAAACTGAGTATAATCATTGCCGAATTCTTTGAAAAGTGGTTTACTAGTAGAACTTTGAAGCGAGAAATATCGGCTAAACCTTGCGTAAGAGGAATGCGAAAAGATTTATCGCTGCGCTTATAGGGCTTATAACTGTTATATATAATACCGCTTGGCCAAAATGTGAATCCACACCTTAGGGCGCGTACTAGTATATTTAGCCTATTTTCTGCATAACAGATATCCTTAAATACCTTAAAACCTAATATAACGAACGCAGTACTAGAGATATATAAAAAAGAGCTTTTATTAAAAAATGCTCGAAATTCATAGTAAAGGATAGAAAACTATAGTATTAGAAGGAGAGCGAACTGCTGCTTTGCATAGTCGAATCAAAGGTAGTAGATATCTTATATAGAGCTTATAATAAGACCGGTCACTTTGCAATCACTATTATACTTCAGAAGCTGAGAATATACTTTTAGCTTAAGATACTAGTAGACGTTACTAACTATATCGCTAGGTATCTTAAATATGTAAAATATAGCACTGTACTATAGTTATAAACTCTTCAAATAGTCAAGGTAGAGGAACTAATGTAAATATAAGGTATAGACTTCGTAGGACTATTCTTATCCTATAAAAGGGTGCTATAGCGATATATATTAATAATAACTGATTACTTCTCTCGATTTATATAGGGATACCTATATATAGCTAATAACTTAGCGAAGGTGGTCAGATGCTTGAAAGACCTATTTAATTAAGAAGGGGTACCTATCGGATTCTACGCTAATCCTGGACCGCATTTTGGTATAGAAATATAGGCATTTGCGAAAAGCTATAGCGCGTTATAGATCAGCTTACTATCTATAGTAAAATATGCTACTAGGATAGTTAAGAAGGCGAACGATATTATATAGAGAGTATTAGAGAAGATAGGAGAACCTAGTATATACTATAAACGAGTGAACTCGAGCATCTAATAGCTGAACTATAGGGTGATTAACTATTTAGGGTACTTACTAATAGAGATCTACCGCAGCTACTAACCTACTAGGAGCCTTAAGAGATAATACCTTATAAGATATTATTAAGCGCTAATAGTTATAGCTACTAATTAAGATATATCCTACGATTGCATTCCGAAAGGGAAGGAATAGGAAAACCTAGTACTCTATTACATAGCTAGAACTATAAGAACTAGGCAGAATGCCGCAGCTAAGTTAAATAAAGAGAAGGAACTAAGGAAAAAGAGATATAATAGGGGTATAAAGCGCAAAGAATTCTACTTAGTGCAATTAGTTATGCTTTATAACCCTAAGTCAGCTAGGAGGAAACTGAGACCAGCTTAAAGAGGGCTATTTATAATCACTAAGTATAAAGGGCAGTTTGGAAAATCGTATACTATTAGGCAAATCTATAGGATGAAAATACTAAGAAAGTTCTATAGAGATCATTTGAAGCAATTCAGACTTAAGGAAGGTTACCTAATTACTAATAAGGAACGCAGCCTACCTATATACTAAAATATCCGCTATAAAATAGGCATATACAAATTGCCTAAAGATATAAGGAAAAGGATAAGCATCCTAAGCGCTTATATAAATTAGGTATAGTTTAAAGAAACTATATTATTATTTCTATTATATACCTATTATACTACCTATGCTACTCTCTTACTACTATTACAAGAATAGGCTCAATTGGTAGCTTCTGTTATATCGTTTATATACTAGAGGCATAAAATTTTACCCCCTTTACATATTAAGTTAGCGTAGTTAAGTGACCTACTAGTACTACTCTAGGCTTATCCTGGAGCTTCTCTCTATAGTAATACAACCACCCTTTCTATATACTACTGAAACTCCCACTTTTATTACTCCCCCCTTTTAATCTCGCATATTACATCAGCATTGTTTATATTTACCCGAGATCTATCCTCCTGGGGCAAGGTGAGAGAGTCGTGCGCTATCTGGCTAGCCGATGAAGAATATTCGGCGTATACTGGGCTGGAAGATTTCATTCTGTAAGTCTGCAACCCCTGCTATTGGAAGTACCAGCTGTCTGGATACCCAGGACAGTATTGCGTTGTACGCGTGTGGAAGCTGGGAGATGTGCGTCTTTAGAAAGAATGAATTTGGTGTTTCGACGCAGTGTTACGTCGTGCATAATTATACGGACTCAGCGTCGAGACAACTGTTCTCGCCACACATCTATCCCTATCTGATTTGTATGCGGTAGATATGATTATCCCTCTCTGCTTATAATTCTCTGTCTCTTTCTAAAAGCTCTGATTAGTTCCCTCGCGTTATACGCTGTCGCGTACACATGGCTGATATTTTGGCAACGACGGTGCGCTATCCTAAAATTTCTACTCAATGGTTATATGGATCTCAATCGGCGCCCTTCGCTACCCCCCCTCGCTATTCAGCCGCACGTTTCCACAGACTCATCTATCAGTCATGTCTGTTAATTTATATCAATTGCCCGATATCTCTACCTACCAGCAACCGGTCACGACGCGCGAGCTCGCTTCATCCCACCTTACTCAACAATCGAAATCCACAAAGAATGCTGCACCGAAAGAAGACTATATGACGGGTTCATCACATGCAGAAGATACAAGGTCCCTAGAGCCATATACTTGCATACCTACTGAGCTGGTCGAAAGACCTGAACAGTTTCCATCTCGAGCGTGATGTGGTGATTGGATAGCAAAATATCCAGACTCGTGCATCAGCGCACTTGGGTGAAGTTACATCACAAAACACGGCTGCATCCTATTTCTTTACTGCTTAGGCTACGCCTATTACCACCAAGTCTTTGGATAAGTCCAATTTCTAGAGCTTTTTTCTTACTCTTTTATTTTAGATAAACTCTTTCTGAATACCCTTTATTTATGTTGGAGAAGGATATAATTATACATATAAACCACGGTAAACCCTTAATGAGACCTGCTAGCTTTTAATATAAACTGCATAAGCATAGGTTACAATCAAGTAAGTATATACTATCCTTATCCATTATGTTTCCTATCTGCTCTTGAGGAAGAAATTTTGTTACTGTAAAGCTACCCCCAACCCAAGGCATAATCTTTCGCATAATCCCTAGTTCTTTCATCCCAACAGTTCGAATCCTGCTTACCGGCCAAGGTCCTTCGATCGAGTGATGCATGCATAGTAGCTTACAATAATGAATTTCTCGGCCCCGAAGACTTGACCAAGGCATTTATTCCATACCATCCCCCTCAGCACCCCAGCAGTGTCGTCTGCAGAATTCGTTAGAAAGAGATCTCGATGAAATTGCCTCACCGCCCTCACAGCATTCTTTCTCACCATGATCCCCAAAGATGCTGCCCCCAGCGGCTTCATCTGCTGCTTGTCCACCAATATAATCGACCTCACCACCATTTGTGAAGGATATGAGCTTGTAACCTCCGCCACAGGCTTCCTTAACGACACTTTCGTCTGCCGGGCGCTACGCTCCCAGGGCGGCTAGTAGGTCAAGAATCTAGGATAGTCGCGAGCATAGCGTCGTAAGGGTCGATGAGATGGTGATATCGGACTGGTTTACCTGTGCATTGTATCAGTTGAGCTGGATAATGGGCATCGGGAGCAGATCATTCCGCAAACTGTACCGCGAGGTCAGTTCTTCATCTGGAGCACGGGCGATCGGGCGTTTGAAGGCGTGAAGATAGAGCATATTACTATGGTCGCCTTGGACCGGAATGGCAACAGGCGATAGCCATTTTTTGGCTTCTTCCGCCAAGATTAAACCAGGAAGGGAACTCTGTAGATACATTGGACATTGGGTCTGCCCAAGGGGTGGTGTAAATCCTCGCCCCTATCTTACTATATATTTAGCGAGCTCGCTAAATACACCAGTAAGTGATCAAAGAGAAATGCAAATATCGACATTTCACATCAGCAAATAAATTCTGGCACAAAATAAAACAAGAGGACTTCTACAGAGCAGAGCATATTACACTAAAAAGCAAGTGCTGGGGGTATTCTTCGGAGCTTGTATATACAGCGGCATCAGTCAATCATGCGTGTATCATTATCACGACGAACTGATGTGGGACAACAAGTATTTCAAGAGGAGGACCTAGAGAATTTGCAGAAAACATGTCTCAAATTCTGTTGTACCTTGATTTATCAAGATAGAGATAACTAACGCGTTACACTTGACACTAGATTCCCGGAGTCTCTAGAAATTGGAGCCCGAATTTTCCTTTGGACATAATAAATGGGGGCGCGAGACTATATGGCCTACAGTAGATAGAGAATCTATTCGTCTGTTTAGTCGACTCTATCACAATAATCCAACAACAGCATGTCAGCAGTTCTCTCCCCAGGCCTATATCAAGTCTAACACTATCACCAATCTTCCTCTTCCTCTTCCTCTCCCTTCTCATCCACCCACCCCGGATCCGTAACCAGTACACCGAACTCAATCATATCTGGCATATAATGCCGCGCTCTCTCACAAATAGTCTTAATATATTTTCTCATGTAATTAAAATGATCCTCATTACCTCTCTCGACCTCCGTCGCAGATGGCCCCGGCATCGCGTCTTTAAACGTAAATTTCAGGCTATCTGGGCCGCGAGGGAGAGAGTGACGGGTTAGTTGTGCAAACCAGGAGAAGAAATCCGTGGTCTTGAGTTTGGGCCGCAGGACGAGCTTGTCGAAAGGGGCGCTGAACTTGCCCTTTCCGTCAATCTGAATCCGGATTACGATGTCGATAGTGGAGGACGGGTTGCATAATTGGCTTTCTTGGATGGGACAGGGCTCTGAATTTTCTGATAGGAATATGGCCGGGGCCAGGTGTTCCTTGACTCTCTCTCCTATTCGATCCCTTGGCATATGTGATCGAGACACTGGTGGGCGAAAGCTGGACTCTGTTTCTCTGTAGTAGAGAACTGCGGCGCCTCCATGAAGCGTACAAGTTTGCTCCGTCTGGATAGCGATATCTCTGAAACAATCACCAGCGTCATTGGGACCGGTTGCGATATTCTGGGTAATGTATCCCTTGCCAGTCAACGTTACCATTCCTTTACCGCTGCGCCTATCGATAATTACGCCGCAAACCTCGGAGCCAGACCTGTAAGGCAGCCTGTCATTTATTGTTGATTCGCCCCCAAGCAATTCGACTCTATGTTGCTGGGTAATCTGAAAATGTTAGCAACCTTCTTCGCGAACAAATGTAGGTTTATAACTCACGGCTCGGGCAAAGTCGCTGAGCTCGGCTTCATCCCTAAGTGTTCTCCGGCTATTTGCTGGACTGAAAAAGCTTTGTGATTGGTATTCCCGGCTACTATTGGCGGGTGACGGCGCAGTGCAGTATGTATGCTGTAATGGATCACCAGATATAATCGAGGGTGAAAGAGGTTGGTGATTAGGAAGCGGAAAGCTGTGCTGGCTCGATGGAGAGGATTGTTTTGCCATTTGCCTAGGATCAGGCTCACGCACGCCATGTACTTTTGATGATGGCGCCGGAGAATTTTGCGGCGACGGAAAACCCATCCGAGTTTCTGGCAATGACCGAGCTGAATGATAAGGCTCATGTACTACCATAACTTGTTGCAGATTTGAATCGTTATTCGACTTCCCCGACTTTTCGGTCCTTTGTAAGGTTACCGCGTTCCACCTAGGCTGGTACGGACTTCCAGGTGGGAAATAATGCTCTCGTTGGCCAAGGGGAAGTTGTGAAATGGATACTCTAAAGAGGGAAAGACCTTTGCTCAAGTGCGAAGCAACCCAATATAAGTCCCAGATGTATTGCTTGAGGGTCCAAAAATAGTGCAGACTTCCTTCGGGAACGACAAATGACTTCTCGGGTTGCCAGTGAATATCAGTTAACTCAAATATCCATGCCCCAATCCCTACAGTGCCAGTTTCCTCCGAAAACCATTTGTAGAATTCCGGCAGGCTTTGCCACATGATCACTCCGATAGGATGCATATGATCTGTGTGCTGATTGGGAGCGACCACGACTCGAACACTCTGAGTGAACTTATCTATGAAATACTTGAAATCGGCTGTCGATAGGGGGCTTTCTGCTCGATTATCGATTGTGAATATGACAGCGGGCGGGCGGTACACTCTGGAAGGCTGAGATGGTGACGCTGGACGTGGTATAGCAGCGTTTCTGGGTGAGACAGACTGGAGAGACTGTCGATAGCCGCGAGAGACAAGATCCGCAGGCGGTCCACTTTGTGATGCTGTAGATAAAGGGTCTTCCAGAGGCGGTTCGTATCGTGGAAGCCTGTCTTTTGGCATGAAAGTCCTTGAGTGTATGTTGGCGGACACGGCTTGCGGCTGTGAGGTGACCGGACTTGATATTTTATCTTTCTGACACTGCTCATTGTTACTATGAGCAGAGTCTTTCCCGCTTTGCTTTGGTGTTTGGGTCCGTTCCTGCTGCCCAGATTTGGTAGAAAGAAAGAAAGTTGATGAGGACGGGTTGAAAGATCCCGCTTCTTGAGCCGATACGTTGCTAAGAAGATTAGAATCGCTAGAGCTGCTAGCCAGAAGCTGCTCTGCGTGTGGTAAATTTTGGAGTTGGAAAGCGGCCGTAGGAATTGACTGGGGCATCAAGATTTTTTCATTCAATGTCAAATCTAGACTTTGCTTAAACAGCCCAGTGTTCTGTTTGCTTTCGCCAAACTTCCATGAACTACCAGGAGGCTTGTGTTGATCAGCAGCAGAAGCTTCGGCCACTGAGTGCGCTGCTAGGTTGGCATGGCTGGAAGTTGTTCGCTGTTCGGGTTTTCCAGGATCAAAGTCGAGGGAGTTAGGGCCTTCACAGTAGTGCATGGCCGTTTTGCTCCTATTAGCTGTTATGAAATGTAGTAGCATTCTGTCTCGTTGTGACTGTAGAAGCGTGCTGTATTGCCTTTCCAGTGGAAGCTGTGTTGACAAAAGCTGCGGCTGGCTATCGCTTCGCGCGGGAGGGTTTGGTGATTGCAGGGCGTGCTGGCTATTGCTCGAACTGCCGGATGGCGGTGTTTTTCTTTCGGCTTTACTTGAACAGTCGTTCACAAGAGACCAGTAAGGGCTAGGAGCAGGTGATCTAGCAGTTTCCCTAAGTTTGCCAGTTAAACACAGGGTGCCTTCTTGACTTGCATCAGAGTATTACCTTTTTTCCACCGGCGCAGAGTCAGCATTCTGCTTGTGGCCCAAGTCTGGCCCCGGATGTGGTGCCGCCTCGTTAACATTAGCTGTGAGGTGCAATTGATGAGACTTCCAGACATCCATAGCTTTCTGCGCCGCCACAACTGACGTATTGGTGTCTGAACTGATTAAAGTGCAGTTCCCACGGGACTTCGAATCTGCAGTTGCTGAGAATGCACCAATGCTTATCTCTTCTTCCACCTTAAACCCACAGGAGTCCTTGCCTTGGTGGTTGCCTGGGTCCGCGACTGTAAATTTTCCAAGCACGCTCGGGGTATAGCGTGAAGAGATACACCGAGCTCGTTTGGCACTTTCATTTGGAGTTGGGTGGTGATCATCATCTACCTTTCTCTAGATACCTGTTAGCGACAGTTCAGAGGAAAGGCTATGTCGCTAACCTTTCCATTATCAGACAGCTCGCAGCTCGTGGACTTGGATCGGCACCTCGACATATTCATAGGCCATGCAGTGGTTTACGTCGGTTAATTTTAGTCTAAGCGATGTTCTGGAACGCTTCAATTTCCGGCATTCAAAATCTCACGGTTCCTGTAAAGTCGGCTCTTTGCATCAGTATCTTCGAGCCCTCAACTTAGAGATACTTCAGTTGCAACTCCGGACTCAAGGAAGTGATCAGAGACCTGCACCCTTCATTTTAGCCAGTTTCCTTCGGGGGCATGTTCTTTCCAGTGTTCTCGAGGCGGCGACGACCAGATCGACTAGCTTCGAGAGACTTTTCCATTCCCTCTCGACTTCTGTGTACAAGTTATTCTTGTACATGTAGCGATGACGGGAATATTTCACACCCGCTGGCCAATCTGAGTTCTGTGTCCAACTCAGCCCGTGTTACTGCGAGGTGTAAAAGTTCCAAGTCCTACTTGGTACAACCTAGGTTTCATCCAGCGATTTGAAAAATTTCAGGCTTGCTCAAGGCTTACATATAAGAGAGATGTGTTCTTGGAGGATGGCGCCCAAGCTTAAATCTGATGTCAATAGGGAGCTGCTAGTGCTATATAGTGTCGCGTGCCATACAACACTCGGCCGATATTTTATGGAAAGCATTAGAGCAAGCCTCACCGCGCAGAGCACTACAGTTTTGGTTAAAGCTACTGTAGCACATGGAGACAGAATGCTGCTGGCAGCCGCAGAGCTCTACTACCTGAAGAAACTAGCTATATTACAGATGACAAAAACTGTGCAACCCAAAGAATCTGATCTGGGGTTTTAGACAAGTGGCTGAAATATTTTGCTGGATACAAGGGGGGATATGCGGTTTAGGGACGGTACACTGAGGTCTCAGGTCCTACGGCCACTCTGGTCGTCCGTTGCATTTACGTCAAGGCAGATTTCAGAATTTCATAGGCAAATCCTTAATGGAGCCAAAAAAAAGAAAGACAACAGGCAAATGCTTGTGCACTATAACTCGGAAACGATATGTAGGCATAGATAACAACTGGTGCACGGTATTTGCTGGCCTACATAAATATGTGCAATAGAACAGCTGTAACTATCGTGCTCGAGTTTCATGGGACATATACTTGCTCTCGATCTGATTATTGCAAAATCCACAGTAGATTTCGGCCTAGTCTTACCACCGCTAAACCCACCCCAACGTGCTGCAAAGAACCGATAGAGGAGGACAGAGCGACTAGCTGGTGGAGGGCAAGGGCTCATGTCGGAGAATGATCAACTGTGTCGTCTCATGCATGGCAGCAGGAATTCGATCCCATTACTGTAAGTTGACAGTTCATCCGTGTATCGTTGCTCATGGTATTGCGTTGTGAGACGGTGCAACTGTAACTCGCGAGTTGCCATCGTACTGTAATGTCCTCTGTCGTAGACTCGAGACCCGCTGTCGCAACTAAGAAACATTCCAAGGTCCGAACCCAGGTACTGTGTTGTACGTGGACCGATCATGGAAGCTGAAAACGCTGTACATAGCAAGCAGATGCAAGAAAACGATAGTTGTTTCAAACATAACTTGAAAGAGAACTTGTAGATAACTTCACACGTGGAATGGCGTAGCTATAAGAGTCACAAAGGATGATGCTTCCAGAGAGATGGGTGTATGATGTGGAAAGAAACGTGCGAATCCTCAATCTCAAGCTCCCTATCAGACTACTCTTAGCCTAACTGAGCTTTTCTGCCGGCTTTCACCGACCTGGCAAGTATTTAGCATATTATCAACCTTCCCTCCGCAATATCATCCTTCGTTACCATTTTGTTAGGACAAAGTCGAATATCCTCACACAGAGGTAGATGCATACGCAGCACATAACCCCGATCTCATTCTCTTTGATTTGTGTGATTTATTTAGTCCGAAGCCACTCTGCTATTTATGTTTTACAGAGAATACTCACATATCGTTGATAATGCCGCCGACTCTGGATTAACATCTCGTCGGAGATACTATCAAAGCTCCAGGACGTCAGATGCAGTACCACATGAAAACCAGCGAATATAATCTGTGGAATCCATGATGGAGATAAGCTCGGCACGGCCAGCCTCTAAGAGCTTCCGGCGCAAGCCCTGCGCTCTTTTCCCCTTCGTCATTGCAAGTCACCAATACGAATGCCGGAATCATTATCAAATGAATATTAGCCGGCAGCTACGCTATTAGTCTTCGCTTCTCCTGACGTGGTGGCGTCGAAGCAATATACAAGGGTAGGTTCGAGTGGCTAAATACCTGCCTGGAACCACCATTCTCGTCTTCTTGAACTCCTCGATCGAAATCAGTCTAGACTGTCTTCAACATACCCATCATCCTGAAAGATACCGCCGAAATAGTGATTGCCAACATGACGTCCCTTCCAGAGACCTACCAAGCAGCTGTCTTTGAAAAAGCCAAAGGCCCTCTCACGATCAAAGACCTACCCCTCGCAGCTCCTACTGCAGGCCAAGTCCTAGTCAAAGTCCTCGCCTGCGGCGTCTGTGGCTCCGACGCTGGTGTGCAAGCTGGGGAGTTTGGCAACTCGTTCCCCATTGTCCCAGGCCACGAAGTTATCGGCAATGTTGTAGCAGTTGGTGATGGCGAGAAGCGATGGAAGGTCGGTGACAGGGTTGGGGGCTCGTGGCACGGCGGCCATGATGGGACATGCAAGCAATGCAATCGAGGTCAATTTCAAATGTGCCAGAACGGTGCTGTAAATGGCGTCACCAAAGATGGAGGGTTTGCCGAATATGTGTTGTTGAGAACAGAGGCTGTGGTCAATGTTCCCCAAGAAGTCGATCCTGCGGAATACGCTCCTATTCTTTGCGCTGGAATCACAGTCTTCAACTCGATCCGGAAATTACAGATCACGCCTGGAGATATCGTTGCTGTGCAAGGTCTTGGTGGACTTGGTCACCTAGCTGTTCAGTATGCGAATAAGATGGGATACAAGGTCGTCGCGCTCTCGTCCGAAGATACCAAGCGGGACTTCGCGAAGAAGCTCGGCGCCCACGAGTACATCAACACCTCCAAGGACGACCCTGCCAAGAAACTGATGGAGCTAGGCGGGGCCAGCTTAATCGTCTGCACGGCACCAAACCCCAAAGCCATCAGCCCCCTCACCGGCGGTCTCGAGCCAGGCGGGAAAGTCCTGATACTCTCGCCCTGCGGCGGCGTCGAGATCAACTCCGTAGACTTGATCATGAAGGCTGCGTCGGTTTGTGGATTCCCGTCTGGCCATGCGCTGGATTCCGAGGAGGCGATAGCTTTCACTCAGCTCCACGGTATCAAGTGCATGATTGAGAGATTTCCGCTCAAGGATGCCCAGAAGGCGCTTGAACACATGATTTCTGGGAAAGTTCGCTTTAGGGCTGTTTTGGTGATAGAATAGTTGTCTTCGGCGGCTATGGGAACATGCGCTGGCTCTAGCGAATAAATGAATATTCCAGCAACGAATATGTCCTTCAAAACAGGGGATGGCCAAAGTGGTGAGCAGCAGCGTGTATACCGAGCTCCCTGAGTCGAGAGGCTCCGTGAGTCACTTCAGGGGCTAGTTGTATTAGCAGGTCCTCAGAGCCTAAGGTTCCTCACTGCGCAACAGAAGATTATTTCAAAGCTTTTCATCTGAAGTTGAAGTTGACATTGGGATGAAAATTCCTAAGACTAGGGTTCATCTGCTAGACTCTTCAGTCAATCTGCTAATGACATAGCGATGGAAATATTTGGGCGGCAAACTCAGCGCCTCTGCACCGACACGATACTGATATGCTAATGCAATGCAGAGAAGCGCGCGAGACGTCAATCAAAAAACATATCAAATCCCAGGTTACGACTGATCCTCATGATAGCAGAAGAGTGAAACACGAATTCTCAAGAGGGGGTCCTTCACTGCAAGGCCGGACGATGGTCATGTGTTCTGGCAGTCGGCACCCAAGACCGACGATCCGATATGCCTTTTCCGTACTGCAGCTGTGAGTGAAAAGACTGATTGGATCTCGGTGATCGATATTCCACCCGAATATCAGTCAGGGACGTGTTTTGCACAGCTCATGCTATGCTATACCCAGCGAAGCCTGACACGCACGACTTTCATCCATCGCAGACAGCCATAGCTTCGGAGCTGGGACCACGTCAGTAAGCTCACCCGCTCATCAAGCCCACTGTCGCCATTCTACTCCACCGCCCGAGCTCACGCGCCGAGATCTCTCCTGTGATACCGGCCCTCATTGACACGCCCACCCTCACCACCCCGTTTTCGCCCCTGATACCTCCGTCCACCCCTCCTCCCACGCCCACTCGCCGTCATGGGAGCCGGGTACGGCGCTCTCCTGCTCGTACCCGACCCTGTCCTGGGATACCGGGATTGCGAGTAGCTGCGCTGTGTGCCTCTAGATGGGTATCTGGCTCGTTCCCTGGACGAGGGCAGGTGCGGGGAGAGGCGACGATCGGACCAGCGAGGGAGGGCGCCGGGCTCTGGAAGAGGTGAGCTGGGGGTGTGGTATTGTGGCCCAGGGGGGTGAGAGGGTGGGTGTATTCTGTATTCGAAGTTTTGGCCCTGGTTCTGGCCCTGGTTTGTTGGAGGTTCTCGATATATGACGTACTCCGGTCTTGTCTCACGATACGCTGCTGCTGGCGGGCTACACGGGACATAGAAGGGGACATTACTTTGGTTTCGCGACGGGGGGAGAGGTATCCTGTCTTTGTCTGAGAATGATGATGATGAAAGTCGGTAGTTTGGATACTGTTCCCCAGGAAGCCAGTGCTGAGTTGGCGCGTGGTGCCCGTCGGGACGTGTGGCTTGAATGGGAGAGCCGGGGTAACGGGGACGAGTCGTAGGGACAAAGATGGGCCGTTCCGCTGGAGCATATCTTTCTGACAACGCCATCTCTGGAGGAGTCGTTTGGCGAGAGAAATCTGGGCCAGGTTGAGGGGAAGGAAGATGCAGCCGAGACCGCCTGCGACTGAAATATACCGAGAAAAAAAACTATTCAGCACCATCGGAGAAACATCAGAAAGATACGAAAGAAAGGGAGGAAAAGCAGGATGAACTTGATCAAGATATGGAAACACAATGCCAGAACTGCGAAGCTTGTCTGTTTCACACCGTGGCTATGCTTTCATCACTCCCTACGTAATGATTAGCACGGGAGCGCCCGTTCATGCCCAACATCGCATATTCCCACCGCACGAGCAGAGCAAATCCGATGCTGGGGGTGCGAAACTCAGAGGGAGAGTTGCAGCCCAATTTCTTTAGGCTGCTGGAACTGGGGGGTGGCTATTCGCTCGCTTATGAGGGGCCCGGCGAGGAGAGTTTGGTAGCTGGTGCCCTTTGTTGGGTATACAGTAGATAAGTTGCTACCTCCTTAGCTAGGTAATGTTATCTTGTGTTGGCGATTCAATTCTCGTGGAAGTTCAAGAGGTTTTTCCCAAGGTGGCTTGCTGCTTGTCTCTGCTCGGCGAGGTAGGGAAAGCTGCTTTCCTTGGCGGGTGTTGGTACCCATCCTGCGATCTTTCGGTCATTGAGCGGCAACATTAGCTTGACCTGAGCAACAAGATGTGCTGATCGAGGTTGAGAAGGGCTGGCGAGAAAGTTAGTATGCATCGCTCGAAAGAAGTATGAGCATGAAAGCGAAGTTCGCTGAAGCCAGGATGGCCTTTTTGATATGCAGCAGTGCACAATGCAAGTAGCCCTCCGGCGGGCCATGTCTCCGTCGTTCGTAATGCATTCAGCGCTTTGTTGTTCGGAGTGGTATTCTTACGGTCGGGTAGCTGATGGAAGTTCGTAGCCCAAGGCTGCTAGGAGATTTCTTGATATCCGCAGTCTTGAGGATGTTTAGGGGCCCTTGCAAAGAGGGGCGTAGCATCCCGAACTCAAAGAATGGAGAAAGCCCAAGAGCAGCCGCCGCGAGCAGAAGCACTTTTTGATTTTCCGAATAGACTCAACTAGTCTGCGAGATCTAATAAGTGGCGATATTCCTCGTGGCTGTTGTCGCGTGAAACCGGGTTTCTCAAGCGGTCGCTGTCTGGATCCGAAAGGTCCTGGGGCGCTCAGAGGGATGCTGACGCAGAATGGTCCATAGCTGGTCGTAGTAGGTGTTGCATGAGTGAGGAATGATAGCCTGCCTACCATAGAGCCAATGTTTCTGCGACCTCGTCGAGGGATGGGAGACTAAACAACAACCAGGTTTTCAAGAAAAGGGATTGTAGAATCCGACTTGGCTATTACCCAGAACGGGAGCAGGGCAAAAGCAGAACTGCGACAGCGGATATGTGGGAGTAGCTGAGAGTAGTCCGCTTGGCATGGTCTTCTGGACATCATTTGGCTGGTACTGATACTGGCGCCCAGGCATCTGAGTTGCAGTCAACTGAGCGCGTTGGGCATTTTCGCAGCATCTAGCCTTGACTTCGGATAGGTGTGAGGATGGCATCTGATGGCTCCGAATACCTGCACTCATCAACAGCTCAGTTCAAAAGGATTTTAATTGAAGGGGGAGGAGTTGAGAGAGGGAGGCTTCGTGATCAACACATGCTCCCCATATATCAGAGCGCATCAGCTAGCCGCCCAAAAATAGGTATCGGAACAACGTTTGTCCACGTCGGATAAACACCCATTGGTCGAGGAAGCTGAGTCATCTCCATCGAGGCGGCTGTTCGAGCCATAGCGCCAAGATGGCCCGGACATACCGTAGGAGTTTCGCACCGTCAGGTTCTCTCCGCATGAATCCGTGCAGTCTCTACTCTCTGCAACATGATACTGCGGCTCTACCACATCTCTAGAACCTCAGAAACATGGGAAATGGGGATGTTTCCAGAGCAGGTGAGAGTTGCGTGTGCCCTGTTACCTGCTTGTCGTCAGTTAACCATCAGCAGCTCCCTCGTGGTCCAGCATACCAACAGAACTTCTGCGAGCCGAGTTAGCCAGACGGGATGAGGCGCCCGCGAAGCCGAATTGCGGTTCTGGGAAGAGGGGACTCTACGATACATCTGCTCACGTTCTGGCCTTGTTCTTGATACTGGCCCTGAGTACAATAGGTCGGTCGGCTTTGAACACCCCCTTCACCCCCTTCGTGGTCATGACTAACCAGAGACAGCCTGCGGAATCCCGTTAGTGTCTCGCAGATCTTCCAAGGGGAATGCAGGCCAGAATAGATTCGTCTTTATATCACAGCATTTCGGAACCGGTGTCCTCGTCGCGACGGCATTCGTGCATCTCCTGCCAACCGCGTTCACCTCGCTCACGGACCCGTGTCTGCCCTTCTTCTTCAGTCAGGGCTACCGTTCCCTGGCAGGACTGGTGGCCATGTGCTCTGCTCTGGTAGTCGCCGGACTGGAGATGTTCTTGACGACGAGAGGGGCTGGACATTCACATTCGCATGGTGGGTCTTGGGATGCTGTGCCGGACAGAGAAGAGGGACACAATCACACCCTTCACAATGGCTCGGCACACTCGACGAAGAAACCAATGGGCAGATTGGGAAAGCTGGGGATGAATCGCCGGCCAAAGCATCTTGCTTTGGGCGATGCAGGTGCTCTAGAAGGACTTGTTGCGGGTGCTTCGCCTCTTCCAGTCGCCATGTCGACGCCGACCAGCCAACCCCAGGACCGGAATCACGAAGGATATGATGATGATAATGACTCGGATCTCGACCTGGACGAATTGGGCCCTCCGACTGCAGCCTTGACCCGCTCTCAAACGGAGGTAGAGAATACAGCACAAACAACCGAATCCGGCCCTTCGCGCGAAGAGCAGCAGAAGCGTCAGGTGCTCCAATGCTTCCTCCTCGAAGCCGGTATTCTCTTCCACAGCGTATTCATTGGTATGGCCGTCTCGGTAGCCACTGGTACGCCTTTCGTTGTATTTCTAGTCGCCGTTTCGTTCCACCAATCCTTCGAGGGGTTAGCGCTAGGTTCTCGCATTGCTGCAATCGACTTTCCAAAACACTCTCCTAAACCCTGGCTAATGGTTCTAGCCTACGGAGCTACGACACCAATAGGACAAGCCATCGGACTGTTCCTACACAAGCTTTATGACCCGCAAAGTGCCGCGGGCTTGCTGATAGTGGGGTTCATGAATGCCATATCCAGTGGGTTATTGCTATTTTCTGGGCTGGTACAGCTGTTGGCGGAGGACTTTCTAAGTGAGAAGAGCTATGGGGTACTACAAGGCAGGCGCAGGATACAGGCTTTTGGGGCTGTGTTGGCAGGGGCATCTCTGATGGCCTTGGTGGGTGCGTGGGCCTAGGCTATGTCAAAATTGTACGATTGCGAAGATTTGGACCAGATCAGCGAATTTGCATACATTGGGGGCGCTCAGGTCGTTGGGTAGTTCAAGCAGAGTGTAGTTGTCACCGTCGCTAGGATTTGCTTGCATTGGGGGCGCTCGGGTCGTTGGGGTAGGTCAAGCATAGAGTTGTTGTCACCTTCGCTATTGGAATATCCGGTTGTAAGTTTAGCCCATTTATGTAAATAATGTGCTTACACTCAGCTTCTTTAATGCATTTTCCCCTGCGGTTGCTGGTATGCGATCCGTTCCAAGGTCAAGGAAATGGAGGGCGCTTGGTGTACTTCTCGCCAAGCCAAACAACCTCACCCCTTACATGTCTTCCCACCAGCTTCACGCGTCGTCGATCCAGGGAATTGGAGCTTGCCCCTTTCCCGCTCCCCAGCAGCACCCTTGCTGCCATCAGATAAAAGCCGCCATGAGCTCAACTCTTCTCTCCAAGCTTCAACATCCGAAGCATTCTCCGTCCTCAGCGCCAGAATGGAGCTCCCAGCCGGCGTCAACCGCCGCTACGGCTCATTCGCCATCTGCCTCCTCACTACAATCTGGATATGGGTCGCCCTCAAGCGGCCTTACAGCTTCCACTACACCGCGTGGAGCATCTACGCGAACGCGCCACAGTCGCCCTCGCGCGACCTCTTCGACTACCCCCCGCTGGTCTCGCCGGCCATGAAAAATCTCTGCGAGAGCACGCCATGGAACGAGAGCGTCGTCTTCATGTGCCATGCGCCGACTGGGAATGTCGCGGAGGTGAGGAACGAGGTCCTAAGCTGCGTGCGGTACGCCATGGCTGCGGGCGGGAGCTTGGTCATACCCAGGATCGTGGCGAGAGAGCCGTACGGAGAGATTGGTGCGGGCAATCCCACCGACTTTGGGTATTTCTTCGACACGGGCCATCTGGTCGAGTCCTTACAAGTGTCGTGTCCGCAGATGAGGCTTTACAAGACGGCCTTCAGCCTGCAGGATGGGGAGCGGGCTCGGGGGCCTTTTGCTCTCCAGCCGGAGATGCTCTTGAAGAAGATTTCTGGAGCAGGGAAGAAGCTCTCCGAGGAGTGGAGGACGCTGTTCTACAAGTGGCTCGCTCAGAACCTGGAGCCCGACGCAGGAGGGCCGGTCATCGTTGAGCTGGGCAATTCTCACCTGACATACCCAGTCGCAAGCGACGGAGCCGCGTTTGAGCACTTCGGAAAGATCCTGAAGATACGATCGGATATCCGAGACCTGGCTACCTCAGCCCTGCTGAGATTCGCAGAAAGACACGCCATCTCCTTCAACCTCAGAGACCTGATGCGCACGAACTTCCTGCTGGGCGCCTACCTCAGCACCGAGACAGACGTCAAAGTCCTCCCCAAACCAGACCGTCTGAACGCCGACTACGACACTCAAGCTCGGCTCTACCTGGACCACGCCATGCGCTCCAACCTTTCGGCCATCTACGCCGCTTCCGAGCGCGACACCGACATTCCGCGGTTCTTCAAAGACGCTGCAGCCCTGGGCGTCAGAGTCACGAGCAAACTCGACTTGCTCCAAGGCCGGGACCGCAAGCGTCTGCTAGCCATGACGCCAGATCAGCAGAGCCTCGTCGACTTCCTGGTGCTGGGCACAGTGTCTGAGTTCGTGGGAGTCGGGCACTCGAGTTTTGCGTGGAGCGTTGCGCTGCGGCGACAGCAGTACTTGGAGAAGAAAGTCGGGTTGGCGGAGGGCCCGGAGCTGTTGAGTGACCCGTTCAGTCAGATTTTTGGGACGCCGGGCAGCCATCCCGAGTTTGCGGCTGCGATGTGGCCGTGAGCAGCGAGGGAACTCCCGGCTGGCAATTACTGTTGGGCTCGTGGTTGTATGCGAGGAACTAGTATAAGTCATGGTGTTTTCGAGAGCTGCAGATCCAGGCGCTTTTGAAGTACTCGGGATTCTATGTACTACCCTTCTCCGAGCGGGTAGAATATTCTGTACGCCTTGATACCGGCAGCAGCCAACCCTGGCATCGTCTCTGATGGTAGCTATTCCATGTGGCTCAGGAACGCAGTGGCACTGGCAACACGTAAGATCATGACTGCGACCTTGTTCCATTATTGTCGCGGCGAACAGGCCCTTCACCAGTAGTAGAGCGTGTCTTGCTTTCATATTGTCTATTTCCCAGTCAATCGACATATCTCAAAGTAGAATCAGTTCATGCGAGCTTGACATAATACTTAACTTCTCTGCTATGACTACATACCACCTCGCGCGGATGACAGCCGATGGAACACCCACCGTCTCCGTTACTCGTTACATCCCACTAAGAGAATAAGGAACTTCCATCCTCGCACCGCCGCTACGCTTCCTCGCGGAACGCTCGTGACTGATGGAAATGCCGATGACATGTAATCATATGAGTTATCCTATCTTATTCTTTAACACGACTCGCGGACGAATCTTGCAATTACAGCCAAGAATGTAAACCGGTTGCTCTAGGGCTGATTAGAGGCAGATGCGAGCTTACAAAGGCCATGGTAGGGAAATACTCTAGAGAATTTTGCGTGTAATTCGCTTAGAGGGATGGAAACATCTTGCAAGGGGATAGCATGATCGTATGGAGATTATCTCAGCTTAGGCTGCGAGAAGCGCAAGTGGTTGATCATCGTGAGTGGATTGCTCTTGGGCGGGTTATGGAACGTGGGGAGTTTACTGTGTTATTGTCATAGATAATGACGGCTGGCGCATGGTGGTTGTGTTTGACGTTGTTTTTATAGTAATGTCATGGTTGTTCTTGTTCTTGTTAAGGAGGTGTAGAAATGATAAATATCGCTGTGCCGCTTGTCTAGGCGCAGAATTGCAAGCTTTCTTACTCTATTTGTTAAGAACAGGCATCTGGCTCTTGCATCTAGAGGGCGGTCTATATGAATATCATTTACTCATGCAGTACTCGGTTTCAAGTCTGGGTCAGTCGACTAAATTCAGAGGATTAATAGAAGACATTCAGTTAATCACTTAAAAGATTGAGCCTATGACCAGTAAGAAAAACATATCAAAGATCCAGATTGATTAGTCTATCCTACAAGATAAATTTACGGTTCGAATTTTTGGAACTAGGCTTAATAATTTTTATATAGCCTTATGTTTTGATAGAAGCTTGATAATAAAGCTCTCAAATCCTTTCAAATGCCACCACAAAAGCTGAATCATAATAATTGCACAAAAAAAGCTTCGTACAAACTATCCAGGAAGAACTGATATATAATAGTACCATTAGTGACGTTGCCATTAATTTTATTCTTCAACAGTACTAAGTCGAAAGTGCAGAACAAGCAGAGTTAGCGCTACTAGTAGTATGAACGCCACAACATATCGGCAAGATTACTGCTTCTCATATGAACTGCTTCTTGCAAGTTGCAAAAGCTGGCATAGCGACTGAAATGGTAAAAATATTTTTCAATGTAAAAATTTATCATACTTGACCTTGGACCTAAGCTCTAGCTCTCTACTCCTTGCTCTGTGGAGTCTGGCGGATGGTTTGGTTGCCAGTTTGATAGACTACGTATCTGGGCTGGGGAGTCTTTTTTCCCCCTTTTAGTATACTATATTAGTTCTACACTATATGGTATATTACAGGAATGCTTAAGTCGTATTTATACATGAGGATAAAACTAGCCTGAAGACATTCTTGCAGTTCACTATTTACTCTTTAGTCCTACTTGATTCCCTAAATAAGGGTCTCTTTTATATCCAGCTTATTTGTTAAAGAGGTTCTATATCTCTGAAACTTAAATATTATCTCATGGAAGCGCCTTAGATAGATAGTAGAGCTGGGGAATCGCCTTAGGTCCAACTCAACTCTTTATCTAAAGCTGCGAATGCCTTCTTATGTAATTATGACCATGTATTCAGATGATAAGTATTAAGCGTCGTACTTCTCATTAGTAGCTATTTAACCTTCATTCTTTGATTGACTTATATTGGCTTTATAGTATATTCCTTCCCTTACACTTTCTTTATATACTATAAAGTACCTTATTCCTCCTCATAACCATTATTGACTTATCTCTTTAGACAAAGGTATTTATTATGATTAGCCCTGAGATATTTAGGTAAAGCTTCAAAGTATAAGGTATATATCAAGTTGGAAGAATTTTTAATTATTTAGTTGAAAAAGCTTGAGTCTACTTTTATATGCCTAGGATATGCTTTCAGAATTGAAGGAACTTAATCTTATCTTTGCAAGCTCTTACGAGAGCTAGAGGTTTCTAGGATATACTGAGTATAGGTATTGAGTCGTCATCTCCCCTAGATCATTCTTAACCAGGTGGTAGAAACCCCTTATGTAAAGAAACTGATTAGTGGATCAATATGGAATTGCAGTTTATAATAAAAGTGGGTAGATGGTAAACGAATTGGGTTGCCGCATATCCTTGGGATGGCAAGCAAGTACATACAGAGTACATACAGAGTACATACAAAGTACACAGTACTATAGCGTGCCGACGCAGGGGTAATTGAGACTTTCTAACGCAAAAGGGGAGCCGTGCACCTATCACCGGCTTACACTGGGATTGAATAGAATTGAGTAGAATTGAATGTTGTGCACTTATAACTTACAGTATTTAGCTGAATAGCTCTCAAATCATAGACCTTAGAAAGCAGCATCTTTCTTGATTCAAGGTTTTAATCATACATTAATTAGCCGGTCCGCCTCATCTTCAGCTCAGGGCTTGCTTCAATTTGCCTTACCTTTCTACCCCCTAAAGTCTGTGCTTACTCTAATAATAGTATATTCAGCTCAACTACTCAGTTAGAGAATCCTTCGATCAAGGCCCTTTCAGTCGATATATAGAAGTAAAACATACGTCCTTAATTCGATACACACTAATCGCTTGGGGGAGATCTTCGTAGGAGATCTTGGCGAGGAATGGAATACCACAACTTGATACGCCGAGTACTCTACATTACGGTATGAAGTTTACTTCGATAGTACTGGATATTAAGAAGTGTGTTTAAGATTCTTAGTCACAGGCCAAATAAACACCATGTCGATATCACTTTTAACGAGGGTTTATGTGGCTTTGTAAGATCAAACTATACCCTCATATAGTGCTTGTTTGCCTGCAATAAGCTAGGCTCGAAATTTATTTTTTCTTATAAATAGTAGAGTTCAGAGTAGGATATTGTGGAGGCGCCGAACCCTCTACACATTTTTGTTCAGCGGGCTGCAAACCTATTGTAAAACTTGAATCGGCTTCTTTATAACCAGGGGTTTCAATGACTTAAAATAGAAAGACGACGACCCAACACTTATCGCGGTGTCACCTTTAAAACCCTAGCTCTCTGAAAGTCTGCAGAGCTAAGATGAAGTCCCTTTAATATCAAAAGTATATTGCTAGGCGTTTTAAAGAAGAGATAAATACCATCGACAATGTAATGGAAGATTTATGTAATATTTTGTAACTGCTCTCTACCCTCGACGTCTACTTCCGTATTTAAAAATTGTTTAATATTTACCTACAACTAAAGGAACAGCTTCATAATAATTATAAGGAGGGATGAGGCAGATTAATGTATATAAGGAAAGAGTACAGAAAAAGGATATATTGCGAAGCTGGTATAAGCTCATAAGGACGGTTAGGGTTTAATAGCGGCTTATAATTAGTAGAAAACTTAAGTAACTGAATAAAAAATCGTGGCTATATAGGAAGGCGTTAATAGCCTAGGATAATATTACGGCTGGCCCTCAGGCGTACCAGAAAAAGGGTTGTCGTATTGTATTGCCCTAAGGGGTACGCTACGTAGGTAGAATTAAATATAGAGAGAAGAGAATTCTACAAGAGCTCTTCTAGGAAATATATACAATAGGCTTTTGCCGAGTGCCTAGTAGCACGTGTATTTATGGCACGTGGCGCGGCCATATATGGTCAGCTGCGTAAAACGTGACCTCTATATGCGCGGCTGTAACAGATAAGAGAGTTAGATTACACCTAAGGCGATTCCTTAGCTCTACTATGTATCTAAGGCACTTCCTTAAGATATAATTTAAGCTTAAGACCTAGAAGGCCTCTTTTTCCGCTATTGTTAGAAGGAGGCTCTCTTTCAAGGAATTAGGCAGGATTAAGAACTAAGTAGTAAACCATATAGAGCCTCTACGCTAGTTTAGTCCTTGTGTATAAGATACAACTATATCGTCTCTTCCTTATGCTTTACAGTTGGTAACTATATAGTACGCTAATAGGGGAAAATTTTAAGTAAGGATGACATTTGGATTCCGAAAGTCATCCATAGAGTCCCAGGCCGCAATACAGGTTTCATTTAGTATATATCATACTTGAAACATAAGACAAGTTAACTAGTCTATGTTTTTACACCTTGAAGTCAGTACCTGTCGTAGCATAGATTAATCTGCGATGACCGAAGGATACCCAATATATAATAAGCCGAGGACCTCTTTGAAAGCTCGGGGGAAACGAACCAGCTCAATTCTCGAAATCCGAGCAGGGAATTACCCTAGCACGGCTTTTTTACCCTTGTACTAATTGGGTTTACAGCCCGCTGGAAAAAGAGAGTAGCCCGATTATCCGGATCGCCCTACTGAACCTTGAATATCCTCAAATGCATCGGGTCGTGATGTGGATTAAAACCTGTTCAACTTATAATCACGTGCTCACTATCTGAGTCTTCCCGACGTGCAATGCTTTTTGATACCTGTACTTTGTATGTCACGCCCTTTTGCAAGCCCTAGCAAGACTAGAGTTTGGCGGTAGAGCGTTCTACTTAGGCCTTTCCAAAGCGGCTAGCGTTTATCAACTTGAGTATTGTGCGCAGACTTCTCCGTAGTTTCATTATAGGGATGTTACAACCAGGGGGATTATGTCACAAAGTCCTCGAGCTTAGCTGCACTATTATTAGAGGTTATGCTATTTTTATATTCAGCACAGACCTTGGGAGAAGACGAGTGAGACTGGTTCAAGTCTCTAGAGGCGGGATATATACCGTATAAACTCGATGAAGTCGCGCGACCTATTACTTAGCGGCTGTCCTTAACTTCGGAATAGAAACAGAGGAATATACCAAGTCTCCAGTGCTTGTAAAGTCTACCTTTGAAATTGACTTAGTATACTTTTGTCTCAACCTCAGCGTGAGGAAGAGCGGATTTACTTCAACTTGATCTAAAGAATCTGTCCTCCCTTTTTGTATCGTTTGATTTCGCAGATACCATATTTTCCATTCCACTGATTTGCAGTACACCTCAAGGGGGATCAACCACTCGGAAATAAAAGTACCATGACAAAATGAAGTCTCACTCTTACACTAAGATCTCAATGTATTCTAACTGATTCTCTTGTTCTTCTAGGATCTTATGGATATAATGAGAGCCAATATACCTTTGATATAAACCTAGTCTTTCTTCTATTTAACAGTTGAAATTTTCGATTTTCAGCTTTGAAACAATGTCTCGTACCCTGGAATGCTCAGTATGACACTCTGAGTAGCTCTTGTCCCTCTCAGTGGAGTATTGATATATTGATTTGACCACTGGCATCTACGAAGTAAAACCGAGATTTGAGCACATGAAGTCTTGCTACGAGTGAGAGCCGTTTTGAATTATTATTTGTAAGATATTTCACTTGCGCGGCGTGGTGGTTATTGGTGGGTCGCGCGACCTCATTGAGTTCATACGGTGGTATATCGATGACCGGGCTCTCAGCTCAGCTTCATCTAACGGAGCAAATCGAGCTGAGGATACCGTATTTCCGCCCAGTTTCGGTGGCAAATCAGATTATTCCCAAGCCCAAGACCCCTATGACTAGGCCCATTGGTATATTTGTTGTAAAAGCGAGATTATCGAACTTCCCAGCCATGTTACGACTATAAGTTTTTATTGCAATAGAAATCGTCTCTGTTGGTATCACATCAGGTGATGGTGCGCACAGTTGAAGCTTCTTCGAATATGTTGTATTGTAGTCGTGTGTAAAAGCTTGCTCTCGAAGCTATTCCTCGAGGGCGTAGAGTAAATACAGTATTTGCCAAGCCTCACTTGTCAGGTGTATGATCACATGACCAATGATCACACGACTGATATGCCGACAGTCTCTTATATTACATAGCTACTTACGCTGTAAGGGGATATCGCAGAACAAAAAGGTGGAAATCGCACAAATTTTAATAGGAGAGATATTCTATTATATATCTTAGACAGCAAGGCAGGTAGTAGCACGTTTATAAAATTATATAGTAAAGATTGGCTGATGCTTGTGATCGAGCCTATTTCTTCATTGATTTGCTAATATAACTGGGCTTAGAACTTGTGTTCTAAAAGTCCTAATAAAGCAATAGTACTGCGCAGTAAACAGCTTCTTAGCTCTATGGACCTGCCCAAGTAACGAGCTCCTGAATGACCCTCGGAGCCTCCCTACTTATGGAGCTCAGCACTCATGCTTATGTAGTTGATATAAATCTACGAGCTTCTACCTACCACTTGCAGAGTCCCTCTGCTTTCAGTGCAGTAAGTAGAGAAGTGGAGGTTGTTTCAGACGTTTAAACATGTTCCATTCCATTTACCATGGCGATACAGGACTTAGCCAGGCATCTTCTACCAGGACTGCTTTTCTCCAAAACCCTTTAAATACCCCTTCACTTGCGTACGCAGCCCAATTGACAATCAACCGCCCTTTGTTCATTGACCTATCAAGGTTCTCTAACGCCTGAGAAGAATTTCTGATATAGACAAATATGATAAATGGCCAGAGGCATTTAACACAGCCTTTCTTAGCCGCAGCAGTATTGCTGTGAGCATAGTGTTCCCATTGTACTGCCCTTGCAGGCATCTTCGTTATGAGAAGTACTATCTGTGTCGAAAAATACGCTTTGGTACGTCAGGCGGCATTTTGGATTATCAGTATGGCAGAAGAGCACGGGGCCCATAGCGCATGAGCCATCAACTCTCCCCATCTCTCCTTCTGAGCATTGTGCATCACATACGGATGCTATAGTAAGGAGGCTAGCTGTGGTGAAAAAGGCAGAGAATTTCATTTCGACAAGTTGCGAGTAGTAGATGTAGGATTTTTGTGATAGATGGGAATAGACAAAGACCGTTTCAAACAATCAAAAATTGGGAGTGAATAGAAGAGTGATGCTTAGATGCCGTGGGAAGCTGGGAGTGCTTACTTATATACAAGAAAGTACATACTCGGTGATTGTGTTTTATCTCTTACCCCTCACTCCATTCACCTTGGGGGCCACAATACCACTTCAGCGTATATAGCTATATAGCTTCCATGTGGTCGCGCGGCCCACTGCTTAGGAGATATACTTAGTATCGAAGTAGAAAGGGAGGGCTTTGATTGGTTTAATGCTTATTTGGCCTACTTATTCCATTTATTTTCAAGGGGTTTCTCCAGAGCTCGGCGGGCGGGGGAGCGGATTTACCTCAACTTCACCTAAAGATCTTTGCTTAGGCTAGTCGAGCTATTTTTACCAGTTAAACAGCCTATTAATAACTCCATTCTCAAGGTGTTTTGCATATGCGGCACAGCGATCATCAGTGGGTCGCGTAACTCGGCTGAGGTTTTGCAGTAACCAATTTATAACAAACACTATATAAAAGTATAAATTGACTTTGCAAACCCATCTTGAAACCATCCTTGCAAATGACGCTACTATGGTATCTGTTTGCCCTGCGATATAATAATGTAGGGGGATTTCTTGTATTTTCAAATTAATAAACTTCATACAAGATGTCTCGCCGATATTGCTTCATACTGTTATACTTTGGAGAAAAATAGAATCTCTTGTTTCCCGACACATGTATACATACATATATATGTATAATCGGCGTTCTTTTCTCTTATGTCAGAGACACATCGACACACATTTGCTTCATCTCCGCAATCACCTTATACTGTTCTTTACTTTCAATAGCATTTTCTACCATGAAGCTCTATTTCCTCGTTGTTCTCGCCCAGGCTTTGGTTATTTATGCCAGTAGTGATCCGCGCATCGCGGAGTGGTACTGTAACAGCGGTACTAAATTCGAACAAGGTCAAGCCTGCGCTGTAAGACCCATTGAATCGTAAGATCATGAGATTGCGCTAACTCATAATCTTGAAATGAAAGTTTGGCAAAAATTCCTTCTGTGTAGGTTCCAACGCTAGCATTGCAACCGGAGACAACTTTTCTGATTTTTCTTTCAATGATTAGTGCATAGGTACCTCAAACGGACTGGCCAAGCCGTACGAATTCAGTCGTGGCTGCGAATACGGGATAGGCCCAGTTCTCGAAGACGTAGAGCCATCATGCGATGGTGGTACTGTAAGTTCAGCACTTGAACCCATGATGTGGTATATCGGTGCTAATTATTTGTTTAGGGAGTTATCAAGTGTGTAAGTAATTGTTTCCCAAAGCTTTTAGGAATCCGGCTCAACTTTTATGATGCGGTTAGTGCTAGTCATACCTTACCTTTATGCGACGAACAGCTTCCCTTCATTGTAAAATAGGGTATTGATGACCCAATATCTTGTTGGGAGGTGAAGATTCCAAGGACTATTTTCAAACACGATGAGCATGGACTCTTGCTGGAGGAGATGTGATTCAATCGGTTGGAATAAGCGATGTGAGTTTCTAAAGCTGTATAGCGGTGAACTGCCTTGGATTTTAGAAGTCATGTTCAATAGAGTATGTTGAATCGTATCGGATTTTCATTACATGGCCTTCTAAGAGTTTGATCCGCGTACCTATGTTTGAGTATAGTGAAGGCAATCATGCAGAAAATGACAACAATAGATATGCTGATTGGGATAAAATCATCATTAAAACTTAGCCCTGAACTATCTTTGGCTGATCAAACATAAAAAGACCCCCGAGCTGGCAGTACCATTCGTAGACCAATAGGACAAATCAAGGTTAGCCGAGTAGCTCACCTTAAATAACAACAACATGAAGTCAATATGAAGTTGATTATTCGAACATATCCACCTGACCAGATTCAGAAAAGAGTGGCAGACTTGAACCATCCGAGCTTATTCTTTTGCGTAAAAGACATCCAGCCCCCTCCGCGGGGTCGCCGTCATGAGCGCAACACGGGCAGCAGAATCGCCGTCACGCAGGGGCAGATACAGGATGCCATTTACCAAGGACTCACCTTCTAGTCTCGTTACCACGTACCACGACGACCGAGATGAACAGCGATAACAACCGCACTCGACCGAGGTCGCGGCTTTGGGCCGTGATGAAGCGGCAGACGTTGGTTCACGCACGTGATTATGAGAAGGACTACGACTATATAAACGGAGGCACGTATTACGGCTCTCTACTCTTCAACTTCGGGGCTTTCGTGCTCCCCGCCTTCGTACGAGACTCGATGTAATCTCTGGGTCGCAAATATCGACTCCAGTCGGGTGAGGACGACGGATGTGTACACGTATATCGGCGTCGTAGTCGAGGTCCTCAACGAGGGGCTTCCGCGGACAGCATGGAGCGTGATGGGAAAGAGGTCGATGTGAATCATCATGCCACAAGTCAAGCTCTCTACTACGATCTCCACCGTGCAAGCTATCTTCGGTGTCATCTTGACTTTCGTGTTCGTCGGCAGCTCAAAGCGTTCGGCAGCAGCATTAGTCCCGACTGAAGTCCGCAAGACTTCGCTGGCTTGTGTGAGAATCTCTTTGGTCCAGGCGTTATCTTCCGCTACTGAGGTTGCTGTTGCTTCGGCAACCAGAGCACTGGATCGCCGGCATGCGCCGCTTGCCATTCGCTCGGTCAAGTTTGTCGTTGACAACGTGCTGGTCTAGCTGATCATCTCGAAATTCCATGTGGCAAGTAAGAATCCGACTGTCAATGGAAAAGCTGTCGCTTGATGGCTTGCAATTTGACGTCGGCGCTGATGAGGATAATATATTTTGTATTCATTGCGTGGAAAACGGAACGACTTCCGAGAGGTAGGCAATGCTAAACCGAGTTACAGGGCGTTGAAGATGTTGGTGAGGCCAGGTATCGCGGTGTTCCTGGAGCCGGCTCGAGAAATGCCATAGATCTGTGCTGGGTACATGGTATCGTCAGTTTGGGAAGCGATCATTCTACCTCCTCGGGGGGGTCTCAATACTATATGCTAGGGCATCTTCATGGTGCCGGTAACAGGTCTTGAGGCATCGACCATGAATTTCGTGGGTCTTATAGGGGCAAATAGCGAGCAGAGGTCAGATCCATGGTGAGAAGAGCAAAAGCGACGTTGAAAGACATGCTCAGCAAGTAAATCTACCTGCACTCTCCATCATCTTGCTGACATACCATATTACTCGGATAGCCTGGGTCTCCTGGGCCGTCGCTCTCGTCATCGAGGTGCCACTTTGCATCTTCTTGTCGATATGGGATATCGACGGCTTTGCATTCTACCTCTCTATTTCGGCAGGTGTTGCTTAGATTGCACCAAGAATGTGGAGAGTCAGGCAATATCATCCCTCACCTAGTTCTCCGCTAAAGTGCGACTCAAGACGACAGGGTATATTTTCGGAGAAGACCCCAGGCTCAGCGCCTGTAAAAGAACACATGATCCAGCACCATAATTGGAAAAAAATAGCACCAATTCACGAGGAAAGACAAAGCAGTCAGCCAATTCCGAGCGGAAGAAGAATTTGTATTGTTTGTGTATGCTACGGCTGCTATATATCTAGTTTGAAATGCACATGCGTACGGCTACTTCTCAGCGCTTTCATATTTTCCAACCAAGTCCCCTCAACACAATAGTCTGTTGCTACATACTCCATGCTCTGAACAGATCTCCGCAAGACTTCTTGCAATGACGATAAGGTGGTACTCGCTTCTGGCGCTGGGCTCGAACCATTTGCAAATGCTTCCGTGAGCAATTGCTCTAACGAAGGTTGGAATGACGCCCGAGAACGCATGGCACGACCACTCTACTATCTTCGGGGTTGGCTTGTCTTCTCCTTCCCCAATGTCTGCATAATACTCGCATTCTGGGCATGGTTTAAAAGCAAAGGGCGAATATTCCTGGCGGCGGTACCATAGCTCTCTTTACGGAAGGCGAAGGATTCGTACGTTCATGGAGGCAGGGTCTTTGGAAGAAAAAGATGGTACAGATCTGGCGAGACGGAAAAGGCGCTTAGATACGATTGCTTTCGTCAATCGACTTGAAGCGTTGACGAACGAAAGTAGGAAGTTATTTCAGCAACTGGCGTTGCATGACAAGCCCTTGAAAGAGAAGCTAGACAATTATATCTGCGCTGATAAGGAGAACCACGCAATAGAAGCCTTCTGCGGGGTATTAGCAAGGATAATATCAGGACCGGGCTTGGGTGCAGGCGCGGGTGAGTCCGGAAAATTTGGAGGATCACCCGTAGGATACCGTTCGCGCATAATTTGCGTGGGCAAGGTGCTTTTTGGCTGATAATTGGATCAAGTCGTCCGAGTGTCAGAAAACTGTCATCTGATGAGAATTTACGTTTGTGACCAATTTTACATGGCATCTCTCACATATTGATAGCCTTCTGACTCGCCGGAGAGGCGTTTATTGACATTGTTTCGGTAGTGGATAAGCATCCGCGCTCGAGTCTACCAGAGCAGGAGACTCGGCTAAGCCCGCGGGATGCAATACTTAGATTCGGCCCACGCCTGGAACGTTTCCCATTCTGGGACTCCAGAACGATTGACTTTGATGGCGCCGCTCCAAAGAGGCAACATGGAGATGTACGAACGAGCTCCAATTGAGCAGTGTTATTGTTCTCCCAGATCTGAGATATGGAGATTAGGAGCATAGCCAAGACCTAAGCGATACTTGTTCTGGAAGGAGATTGTTTAAAAATACACAAAAGAAAGAGGAAGAAAACTTACTTGGGCATTGGATTCACTAGATATTCACATTAGAGCAGAGGATTTTGGCTATCTTTCTGCTGGTGGTACGTACTGTAATGGATCGTGCACTCGCCGCGGTCCTATTGAGATCCCTTCGAACAGAGGTGGGTCCGGGGCCAAGCTGTCAGGGGAACGTTAGCGCGAGTCGACACCGTAAGCGAGAAACGGCGGTTGTGCAGACCAGACGACTCGCCAGCGTCGGGCAAAGTCAATAAAACCCGTGACGATTGACAACGCGTCGCGAGGGAACGACGGCTACGCATTACAGTTCTCATACCTCGAGTTACTCTGCTGGCTCTTCAATCCTCTCATGCCGCACATATCGTCTCCTCCCAGGCTCCCGCTTCGGAGACTTGATTATGTGGCAATTATGCGCTGGAGGCTCGCGGTTGACAAGCATCTCCAGGCTTATGGGACCCTGGTAGTAGATCTTCAAGATCTCGGCAGCGGCATGGATGATTTGCGTGTGTGCTAGGCATGCCTGTATGGATGGTGGCGGGCAAGCGAGGGGGGAACAAGAGAACGGACCAGGAACGGAGCAGATAGACTTCGGGCGATTCCTTGCCAGTCTTGTGCGCTCGAGCTTCGGGGTCAACTTTGTTGAGGAAGGTCAATGTGGAATCGGTGGCGATATCTACCCCATATATTCCTTCCATACCTTCTTATGCGGCTAACATGCAATTCAGTTAGAAAATTGCTTCTAGTGCGGTATCCTGGTAATGCAGCCCTTCCACTACAGACTGATAACAACCCGCATCCTGCAATGGACAAAGGCTTTGCCACTTTCTGTTTTGCGCGTATTATACTACATCCCCTACATTACAACCATCCTGGTCCGGCCCTGACCTGTGGGAATCTGTCGGGCCAAGAGAACCACGAATGTCCACTCGACTATCGGCGCCGGTGGTTCTCTAGAGCTTCCGATTCAGCAATAGCTTCGTCCTCTTATCGTTGAAGAGTACCACTATTCGAGCAAGTACCCGGTATCTTTAGGAATTTCCGGATTCAGACCGACAAGTCACACAGATTGTAAGATCCTTGGCTATCGAAAGGTCCATCCCGAAGTGAGTCTTGACTGGCGAGGTGCTCGATTGACGCTCTCAGTCCGCCAAAATTGTTGCAATCTGAAGTATAAGTAGAAGATGAATTCCCCAGACGTTTCCATTCTCCATCCCTCAGCACAATCTCTTCAGCTTCAGTCGACCAGCCTCTTCTCGCCATTCTCTCTCTCTCAACGGAATATCTTTAGCCAAAAATGGTTTCCTACCTTGGTCGTCTCGCGGCGTTGGCTGCGGCCATCGCCCCAGCTGTCCTTGCTGCTCCTACGGGCGACCTCAAGATCGTCAACACCAATGCCGCGAACGTTATCCAAGACAGTTACATCGTCGTCTACAACGATGATGTGTCCATGGAGACCTTCGAAGCCAGCATGAACGAGCACAAGAGCCGGTTCTCCAAGCGTGATACCACTGTTATCGGAGGCTCCTTTGCAATCAAAAATTTCAAGGGTTACCAAGTCAAGGCCGACACTAGCACTCTCGCCGAGATCGTAGCCTCTCCCCATGTAAGGACCCATCCTGTGCGTGAAGAGGCATCGTTCTGACAGTCTTCAGGTGTCTTACGTCGAGAAAGACACCAAAGTCACCACTCAAGGTCTCACCACCCAGAAAGATGCCACATGGGGTCTTGGGGCCATCTCCCACAAGGCTCAAGATTCTACTTCCTACGTCTACGACAGCACGGCTGGCTCCGGTGTCACTGTCTACGTCGTTGACACCGGTATCTACACCGATCACTCTGAATTCGAGGGTCGCGCTTCTTGGGGAGCCAACTTTGTCGACAGCAACGTAAGTTCAACATCTTTTGTTCAACAGGTAAAGCCACGCTTACACTTTCAGAACACCGATGGTAATGGCCACGGCACTCACTGCGCCGGCACTATTGCTGGCGCCACCTACGGTGTTGCTAAGAAGGCCAACTTGGTTGCGGTCAAGGTCTTGGATGCCGACGGAAGTGGAAGCAACTCCGGAGTCATCCAGGGTATCTCATATGTCGCTAACAACGCCGATGAGCATTCCGTTCTCAGCATGTCTCTTGGTGGAAGCGTCTCTACTGCCCTGAACACTGCCGTCAGCAACACCGTCGGCGGTGGTGTTACTGTCGTCGTAGCCGCCGGAAACGACGGCGAAGATGCCTCCGAATCCTCCCCAGCATCAGAGCCTCTCGCCATCACTGTTGGAGCCATCGATGTGAAGAATGCGAAGGCATCCTGGTCCAACTTCGGTAGCATAGTTGATATCTTCGCCCCTGGTGTTAACATTCTTTCCTCGTGGATCGGCGGCAAGACTGCTACCAACACCATCAGCGGAACTTCCATGGCCTGCCCCCATGTTGCTGGTCTCTCTGCTTACCTCATCTCCTTGGAGAATATCGCTACCCCCGCTGACGTCCAGAGCCGCATCAAGGAGCTTGGTGTCTCCGGCGTCACCAGCGCAGGCTCTGGCTCCCCCGACTTGATCGCCTACAACGGCAACGGTGCTTAAATGTATAACATATCTCTACGAGATTCCAGGGCATAGAGTGCGAAGGGATGTGTGGAGGAGAGGCATGGACTGTCTATGTGAAGCAAGAAAAGTGCTTTTTATGTTCTTCAGACCGGGTGATTTTGCCTTATACATATAGAGAGATTCGTGTACAAGGGGGTCTTGATCACAGACCGTCCCAATATTACATCTGTAAACACGCGTCCTATCTACTCTCGTTCCGTTACCATGTGCTTGAGCTGTAGCTAAGCCGAGTATCTGTTCTCAAGATGTCAGGCCGCAACCGCTAGAGACTAAAGGGTCTGCCTACCTTGTGAAGCTGAGAGCAAAATTTAGCAAGAAAATTCGCAACCCCCTTTTTCGGAAGAAGCAGTTTCTCCATTTCCTAATCACTACCGGGCCAAGTCCACTGCTTACCGTGTTCTTCAAGCGAGTGATTCGCTGCTCGCTAAAGTCCTCGCCCCATGCGCCTAGTCAGCAGCGAGGACACGCCGACAAGATATCACTTCGAAAGTTCGGGGCAGCGGGTTGATCAACTGCTCTGACGTGTATTCATTATATTAGCAAAGACTCAAGATCTCCGTGCAAAGTTCTTAGGGGAAGGATTTCTGTAAACTGTGATGCGAGCTTGCCTGGCTTCTGAGATGAGTGTGGATGGTGGTGATATTGGAACTTAAGTATTAAGCTGGAACAAATTTGATAATTTCGGCGGCCTCATGATTTTCGGTGCGTCTCTGTGTTTGGGAGAAAGAAACAAGGGGGGCGGGAGGTGATTGGTGTTTGGAGACTGAGTTGGAAGAAGTGAGAAGGGTCTTGAATTGTGAGACATTGATAGGTTTAGAGACTTTGATAAAATCTTACAAAAGAACAGACATCAAACTTGAAGGTATATATATATACGTATCTCAACCGTTTCAGCGAACTGAAAGTAAGAAACGCAATATGTAGTAATATTACTCCACCGGACGTTCAATGTCCTCACGCGTTGAGAACGCTGAGAAGGCCATGCATCTTGTGCGAAAATGTGTCAAACTGTCATTTGAAAACTTTGATATGTATTGCTTGAACAAGTTTCAGTCCGCTGGAGAAAACCGATTGACACAATGCAAACTATGTACCATTTATAGAAATTTCCTACCCCAAATATGGAATCTAGTACCAGGTTCTCTAGAGATCATCTACCCCTCATAAGGGTTTCCAGCCTATGCTGTCCTCGCTCGTCACCGAGAAGACCCCTTTGGATCCGTAACAGGGCTTGCGCATATGAACTGGCGTTCAAGTTTGTAAGACCATAAATACTTCAGATGAGCTTGCGCGTTGCCGCGTGGCATTGGCAGGAAAATCGCCACGAACCGCCTGAGTACGTTGCAGAAGCCCTGAATCACTTTCATGGCATGATCAGCAGACTCTACCTCTATTCAGTATGGGTAATTTATCAAGTATCTCCCTGTGGATCTAGCTGTGTAACCGGCAATATCGGGCCCGTAAGATCGTGCAGGGAGAATCTGCGAAGAGGTAAGCAATCGAGGCCTTGTAGTTGCTGAGCGGCTTGTTCGTTACGAAATGAACGCTTGTCTCCCTCTGCAGCAGCACTATTGATGTGGTTGGAGCATGTCCGAGGGCTTGATACTGTGAGAGGAGTGAGGTCGCTCTTCCCGGCTCCGAACGGATCTTTGGGTAGGTAGGGGGTAGCGGCCGCCATAGACTTTCTGAGCTGCCATGAATTAAATATTAGCGCCACTTATTAGTTTCTGAGTTTTATATCCGAGAAGAAGGCTTCTTTATGAGAATTTTCTGATCTGAACGAGAACAAAGGCTCCTTTTCGCCCTCGTTTCGTTGTTGTTATTCTCGCTTAAATTAGCGAATCACAGCGCTCCGAGGGCGGGGCTTGAGACACCTCGGCTACCAGTAGAACTAAACTTGGAACTCAGAAGAGCATAAAGCACCTTAGCAATTCAAAGTGCTCTTAATTACGTGTGATGTTAGCATAAAATACAGATTGGATAGTATCCGACCTCTGAGAATAAAATTAACGCATTGTATAAGAAAGTGTGATCATGTGATCAAAGGCCAACAATTAATATCTCCTCCAGTCGACTCAAACCATACAATCTCCCAAACAAATTGAAAGAACCTTCTCAGAATTCTTCGTGGAATGTGAGTTTCACAAAAATATCGCTGATAGCACTTGATGGTTACTCAGAACTTTTGAGGAGGAGAGAGAATTGAGTTCGGAGGAACTATTCTTGGCCTCGTAAGCAGGGACCCCAAATCGTAATAATATGCTTCGACTGAGATCTTCATACCATTCTGACATACTGAACCCAGGATTAGTCGGTCTTTTTGTCCAACACCATGGCCTGCTTTGTTCCACCTATCTTGCTCTGGGCTACACATCGTAGAATTACATGGAAAAGTTGACAAAAAGGGTGAAGGCTAGTCCTTAAGTTCCGACTCTAGAGCCAAGCGCAGAAGCACTTGCCCGAAAGACTTCTTCGGCCATTCAAAGGCATAAGGAAGAAGCGAGTCGAAATATCACGTGATAGTAAACAAAACGACAAATGGTTGCGAAAAGAAGTTGATCCAGCGCAGAAGGAGAATCTTATGCCTTTGTAGAAAAGTCTATGATTTAATTTGATGGAGATTACACAGCATCACAGTAGAACTTGTTTCATACTCGATTCTCTGAGACGAATGTGCAGAATGCCAAAGGTGATTCGTTTCTTCCCTGACCCGTCCGTTCACCGATCCCCGTTTCAGAATTTCCCCAAAAAATTTCTTTACCATATATTTTCTCACCACCACAACAAAATCTGCGACGCACAAGATCATGGAGCATCTAAACAGAACGATGCTGTCTGCTGAGCAAGGAAATACAGCATGTCCGCCAGCTCTAGCGAGAAACTACGAGCCGCGCGCCATGGATATGCTCTATTCGATACTTCTGAAGATCAAATCGCCAGTGGAAAGAGAGAACTTCGACTGGAACTTCCGACTCCAGCTTGATACAATGATCTTCATCATGCGCGAGCCAGGAGCTTTCTTTGCTGGTTTCACTAGCGAGCAAAAGATATGGTACATCGACTCTGTTATGTTCGAAAAGTGCTGTATGTCCCCCCCTCATTTTTTTTTTCTTTTTCGTCACTGTTCGCTGATATTATGCGCAGACCCAGGAATCAAGTATCCGGAGCCTTACCCGCCCACACGAGATGAGGTTCATAGAGCGCAAATACCAGAGCCGCAAAACGCAGAGAGAGCTGAAGGGTCACCCATGCCACACCAGGTCCCTAGGCTTCTCGAGATGGCCCGAAGAACAATGCCACTGAATCCAATCGAAGCTCCGTGGAGTGTTGCTGCCACGCAACCAAACTTGTGGGCCGCGATGCTTTCCGGAGCTGGCGGAGATGGAGGAGATAATTCGGGACGAGACAAGGACTTCGTAAGCAATGAAGATGCGGGATGGAATGGTGCTCAGTCACACCACCAATATCCGCTCGCCATCTCCGATCCACGTCATGCCATGTGGACTCGAAGCGGGCAGTCCCAGACTCGCAGCAACGCCACAAATATCATCCACACCAGAGAAAATATCCCAGTTGGAGCTCAGCCGATGTACGAAGAAAGAGAAGGCAGATATGGCTTTGGTTATCCCAGATCCAGCTATCCGGGAAGTTACCAGCCAACATCACGTTATGCTTCTGAAAACTCACGGCAGCATATCGACGCAATCCAGGCTGCGCTCCCTCGACGCGGGATATCTCAATTTGAACAAGCATGCATCCAGTCGACTCTTCCTCCGATGCAACTGTATATACCGGAGCGAATTCAACGTCTCCCGCAGCGCGAGCTGCTGAGTGGGAGAACCTCCCTCGCTCCTACACCCGAACTTCAGCAGCAACGGAATGGATCATTTCACAAGTTCCCAGAGTCTAACGGCAATTCAGGTTCTGGGTCCAATCTGAGCCGAGAATGGGGGAGAAATTAGAGGATTTAGAGGCGATTCCCAGTCAGGAGAGGCCAGATATCAAAAGAGGCAAGCTCTACTCCAATCATCATGACGATTCCTATCGTTACTGATTTCTTTGCCTGGCAGTGAAAGGGTTAGCTTTGCAAGGTTCATTTTGCTAGAGCTTGCCAAGATCGGAAGTCTCCTGAGAGGGTCACTCGAAGTACATAGTCTTGAGACAACGCCACCGGGGCCTGACCAATCTTGGAGTAGTCTTCAGGCAGAGCTATGTCTCATAGTCGTCCATTATAATCCTTTCACAACCGTTGAGGGTCCAGACCATGGTGTTGGGCCTTGGCCTGAATACAGGGAGGCAGTGCACATGTTATTTACAAAAGATAGTATAATGGATTTGCAAACATAACTTGCGTAAACAAGTAAATCAACTATATTCGCAAAATATATATATTTATTACAGCTCAGCGTACCTTGCTTGTGGAGAGTAGTAGATGAAGAGTAGAAGAGCACGGCATCTATGTTAGGGAAAAGAACATTCGTTGAACAACAGGCAGTTCTTGAGGACCGAGTTCAAGTCTACGTATCGTGGAATCAGAGAAAGACGCTCGCACTAATAGTCGTCAACAGGGGTAGGGTAATGCAAGTCTTGCAGAAAATTTCTGTTAACTCGGTTGACGGAACCGCGGCACGGTTACTTGCTCAAAAATGAAGTCATGTCTTATACAACAGGTTCTGCATTACTATCATTACCTCACGAGAAGTTCGCGTTTCCAAGGCAGTGTTGTCACGCGTTATGTACGCGATACCGCGACAACGCGTCGCGCCGTTTCGAACTAATCTACGTCCTAGCGTTGAGGTAGCCGCCGAACCACCGGCAATGACATCGTTCATCGGGCCAGTCCGTGACAAACTTCTTGTGGGTCCACTTCAGATGGATACAACAAGGCGAGTGAAAGTCCCTGGGAAATGCTGCGGGCTCTCGAGAAGAGGTCTCTCATGGCTCTGCAAGGCCTTCGGTCTTTCGAGCACTGCATATGCTCTCACTCAAGATATGAACAGAACGTCCAACGCAGATGCTGAGTTGAGGGTTGTGATTGATACAATCAAAAGTGTATATACTGGGATCTAAGCGACGAGAATATCTGTACAGGGATGGGGTAGTAGAGCGCTTGGCCCTGAGCTAAGGTAGTGGTGCCCGGGGGAAAAGGGGCCCGTCCGTGCACTAAGCGAGCTCCATTGTTGACTAAGTCCTACTTCGGGAGTACTTCTTCGTTAAATTTTCTGCGTGGAAATCAAATCATCTATCCGTAAGAAGAAAGAAAGCGTATTCTTGGTGACCTGATTGAATTCCATAGCTGCAATATTCAAGTATCGTTTGCGGGTGACTGGTGGAGAGTGGAACGTTGCAGCTCGAACTGAGAGAATAGCTCTGGTGTCGCTCTGTATAGACATTCTAATTGAGTACAACTGGAATATGGCTACATAAATGGTCACATAAGGATAAAAGTTCAGCATTAGGTAGCTGGGAGTTAGTATCATAGGGGAGGGGGGGGAGGGGGAGTACCTCCAGTGGGTCGCGTTGATCACGTTTGGTTGGGCCAGTACTAGGACATTGGAGCCTATACTTAACTATGGGAGTACCAGAGTAAGGCTATTGAGACTGGTAGCTACTAGTCCCGGATAATCCATCCATGATTTTGTATCACCAGTTAGCCTCTACGATGGAGACTGTACGGGTGACGAGATGACTCTCCAGCATAGAAGAAGACCAGCCCAGTTCACACTAGTTGCTCGGAATCTCTGGTCACTCTACCCCTCCTGATAGAGCTGATAGTCTTCTGATCTCATGCTACACTAGGGGAGCACTATCGATCGCCCCTGCTATCACCGGTATTAGCCTCTTCCACCATCCTTCCTTCCTCCAACCTCTATTTAAGAACAGCAACCTCTCTGGATTCTCTTCTTCATTTTTATCAACAGTACTATCACAAAGCTACTATACAGCAGAACTTACTCACCGCATTCATAATTCATCGTTCGAGGTTTTATCAAATATATTATTCCACACTCTGCGCCCGCCTGTGCCAACATGTTTGGCGACGATGAACTCACGCAGCCGGGCACTGGTCTTGCCACACTCACTGAAGAAGAGATGAATGAGTTTTGCGATGATTCAATGGATAACAGAGGTCTGCTACAAAGCGACTCTTTCCATGATCTGAGCTCTGCAGAAATCGCCAGGGAGGTCAATCCGTCGGCCGACAGTGCGGTAGACTGTCAGGACGCCGGTGATTACTCGCAGGATGCAGAGAGTCATCAAGGCCATACAGTCTTTGAAGAAGAGAAGACTGGACTTTACGGCAACGAGGGCCCCATGATGGAGACTGAGATGCAGGAGGAGACTTGGTGTAAGCATGCTTCCGTTCCATAACACTTCTTCGTCACCGCCGGGAATTCATCAGCTCAGGTGCTGATATGCTATGCAGTCGAGAGCCAGCCAGCCTTCCATTCCTCTATCTCTCCGTCTTTGCTCGACCAGGTCAAGCAAAGGGCAAGAAAGGAGGGATTCCGCGAGGACGTGATTGAGGCTGCCGTGGGTCTTTCCCTTTGGAAATCCGAAGCTATCCTGGCCTATAAGAATGGCATATATAGCGATCTGGAAGGAGATTTCACTCGCGCGTTACTGCTCGAGTTCTATCTGTGTAAGTTTCCCTCTGGGGAGATGCGATGTTGGTAACTTGCTTACATGGCTTAGTCCGACCCCAGCCTTCACGCTTTTCATGGCCAATGTCCCCAGAGGAGACCGATTGGAAGCTATTCAACGATCTCAAGTTCGCCGGATTCATCGATCCTCGCGATGAAACTCTGTGTCCCATCCCGCAGCCGTACCCTCATCCAGGTCCGATAGTCATCTACCAGATGTATGCCTACCATAATTGTCAGTTCCATGGCAGCGTGCAGATGAACGGCGGAGGACACAACGGCATGATCAACAACTCGGCCATCCCCGTACCAGCCGGACTTAATTTGACCTCGCCGTTTGGGAATACCCCCATACATCCAGTGCATCCTGGTGCTCAGCAGCCAAGCTATAGCCACCATGCTCAGCAGCCGAATCATAACCAGCAGACGCATGCCATGCAACCGCCTCCGGCCCAATATTTCCAGCAGCCAAATCCCAACTATCAGGCAAATTTCATGCCAACGCCTCCCGATCAGTCCTTCCAGCAGCCGCATCCCAACTACCGGGCAAATGTCATGCCAGCACCTCCCGCCCAGTGCTACCAGCAGCCAAATACCAACTATCAGGCACATGCAATGCAAATGCCTCTGACGCCCTCATTCCAGGAGCTTAAGGCAACGCCGTACAGTCAATCGCAGTGCGGACCAGCTGGTTTACCTTCTTATGAGTTCCCAGAGGTATCTATTTGTAGGAAGGCCTTCGTAGCGCGCCTTATAGACAAGAAGAGGAAACGCTACGCAGGAAAGCAGGAAGATATATTCCTTATGCCAAACGGAGCTGGCAAGAGGAAGCAACGCAAGATGGCAGAGGAGCTAATGGCGGAGATCAACGAAGAAGAGCAGAACTTTGTCTCGCTCTATGGCCATCCTTCGGTCCTTTCGCTTGACCAAGAGAACAGAGGTGTCGAATATTGTCAGGGCTCTTGAGTGGTTCTTGATGCAAGATATCTTGTTGTCGGTAACAGCTCGTAGCTTGTTGGCTGGAGGATTGTTGAGTTGCATATGCGCATGAAATGTTCTTCTGCTTTGGGGATGAGGGTGTTGGGAGAGTTTTGGAATTCAGAGTTTATTGTATTGCATACCTTTTCGCGGAGAAGTAGTCTTATCAGAATCAAGTAACAGAAATTGATTTCCCCCAGGCTTACTCCCCTTTTGGATTCGTATATCTTTCACACATATGTCAATGATTGCAGAGAGAACCACGCTGCTGTACTCTATATTTGGCCTCACTGGATGGGGAGGTATCTGATTTTATCGCGCAGTGTGTATCTCTTTGTGAGTAGGTCGAAATCTTTGGATTCAACACAGTCGATTCTTTCAACACAATGAGCATGCTGTCTCGTTTGTTACTCCTGCGAACGTTCTTCGCAGCTATAATAGTCTTGAGCTATTAGTTCCAAAGTTGTGCCAGTGTGAGATCCGTTCATTCACTTCAAGTCACGAGACAAGTTTTGTCTTCCAAGGTGAATCGCCTCGCCTTGTCCACCTTCAGACCTGCAACACACCTTCTGATCCTTGATATTTTCCCAACAAGCTAGAAAAAGCCGAACTACCTACGACAGCCAAGATGTTTTCTTTGGGGATAAAGAATACAATCCCAGAGATTCCGCTTTACGCCTCCAGCATCGTCAACATCAAGCACAAAGCACGTACCTGGAACATCGCCAGCGCGAAATTCGACCTGGCGTATACGAATATCAACAGCCAAATCTGGGTTCACGCAGAGTATGGCGCATACAATGACATGGAGAAGATGTGGCACGTCGAGTTCTACGTCTGGAGCCACTTCTGTACGTTTGCACCTCCTCATCGTGCGGCCTTGAACGCGTGCACTCCGACGACAAGATCAGGCTTGAGTTTGAGGACAAAGACGAAGCTGACGCACTCCAGTCCGCAGCGAGCCCTTCCCATTCCCATTCCCATCCATCGCCCTCCCTCTCCTCATCTCCAGCAACAACCCAGCTCCTGAACCAACGGGTCCCCGTCCTACCAACAGCACTCCAGTCGCCAACCCATACCCACCCATCTACACGCCGGGCCCGCGGATCCCAGAGCATTTCAAACAAGTCTCTCGCTCAAGCCTTCCCGTCGAGGTCCAGCACGCTTCTCGTGGTCTTCATCGCCAGAGCAGCGCCGACAGCCTCATTATTAGAGGAGCCGCAGCTCTAAACCGCGGCCACGCCTCTCCTGTCACCGACCACCCTGCTTTCCAAGGAGCCGCTTATATGAATCGCAGCTCTCCTCTCCATGGCAACTCGAATGAGGACGTCGGCCGTCTTTATAACAAGAACCAGCGCTCTCTCAGCGACGCGAACGCGAGTATCGGTCGTGCGTACAATAATCGCTCTTCGCGAGGAAGAGCGTCGACTGGAAGAGGAATATTGTTAGGTACAAGACCATCTTTGGAGTCGCGCATGGGACCAACTGCCGGAGCTGCTAATGGAGTGGCTGGACACGGAAACAGTCGTAGTGCTGGTGTGGGTGTTGCGAAGAGACACAGACGAACCGCTGTGGAAGCTGCGAGGAGACAGATGAAGATCTCGAGACGTACAGGTGGCATGAACTGAGTACTTGTTTGGCTGTGAAGGCGTCGTTACATAAGGGCTTCAGGAATCAGGATCAAAGTGATACCCGGTCTTGATTATGATCTGGCTTTCGGAATCTGGATGGCTTGAGTGTTATTGTATTTGCTATTTTACGCGATTCATGGCTGGCTTTCTATATATTTGAGTCTGGAAAAGCCTAGCGGGAGAAAAGGTGTCAGATTGTATGCGTATCCAGACTTCCTAAAAATGTAAGAACAGATGAAATCTTCTGTTCAATTCGGCGTACAAAGCATCCAAGTGACATCTTGGAATATGCTGGCGCGAATTATCTCGTCTTGAAGAGCGATTTGACGCACGATGGAGGGTAAACTGAAAGTGACCCGGCGCGCTATTCCAATAGCAAAGTCCTTTTTCAGGAGTGAGTATAGACATCTGTCATTATAGGACTGAGATCCGAGATCATACGCACTCTCGGCGTACACTATGGAAATTTTGGATGAGACGCCTAAACAAGGTTGCAAATCAAACCAATCTTTGCAACAGAGGAGGGTGCCGAAGCTGTGCCCTGAAGCCCGAGTGCCGGGAGAGCGAGCAGCTCCAAGTCCCTCAACCTCATTAGCATAAGAGACGCGAGATGAGAGCTCGGGACTCGGGAGTCACGGCACTTCTCGGGTAGCGCATACGAAGCTTGGAGAGTCATTTGAAGGTATAGATGTTGGGTGATAGGGGTAGTTCCAGAGCGGATACTTTCTGGGTTGACGTGCTTTGGTGGATGAGTTAGAGAAGGTAGATGGCTGTGATGGAGAGGGAGGAAGAGAGTTGATAGGGTGCAATGGCTTGCCTTCAGCGGGAGAAGGTTGTAGGCTAGGCTTCAAGATGGGGAGCGGGGTTGTGACGACAGGAGATGGTGGTGTGGTCTTGGGAGGTGAAGATGGTTGCAAAGGGCTCAAGGTGGTAGGACGTGAGCGGAGGCGACAGTAGAGGGAGATGGTGCGAGGTGGCAATGGTGATTTGCGCTTTGAAGCGAGAAGTAAAGAGGGGAGGAGAGAGGAGGGTGAAGTCTGTTGTTCAAGGGTGGTGTGGAGATGTATCGTATACTCTGGTCTGAGGGATAGGCTCTTAGATGGGAAGAAGGAGGTGTTGGGTGGTAAAGAGTGATTTGGAGACAAGATGTTGTCAACAGAGAAGACGAGCCGGGGGGGAGCATCTCTGGATTGGCATTCCCATAGAAGAATTCTGAGCATAAGTGATTATAAGATTCACTTCTAGTATAGAGATTAAGCAGCAGCAGCAGTTCTATGAGTAGTATTGGCATATATAGAGAGAGAGAAAAACAGGCGTCTGCCTAAACCACTGGGACATCACTAGGACTTCACAGACGTACAAAGCTAGGGAGTTATACGCAAAGTAAAACTCGGCGATTGAAGAGTCTTAGCGAAAATCTCACTGGTATTGATAAATGACACCTTGTTGAATAGACACGCATAACGCGACGCTTGTACTATGGGTATCAGGAACTACACAAAAGCGAGGTCTATACGCTCCCTGCTGGTGACAGTAATACTACAATCTAGCATTATATACGCTGCTGCCATATCTACGCAGCGGTTGAAACAGCGTGGAGCTCGTCATTTAGTCTTGGAATAGACTGAAACCGATAGCAGGTGTATATATTAGGATACTATTTTGATATCTGTATTAGAAGTAAATAGCCGGTCCACAACCCCACCCTCTCAGGGTTTACTAAGTTCCAGAGAGGGTAGGAATCATATAAGGAGGTGTTGCTGTCGCGTGGAGCGCATCATCTTATCCATAGCATATTCTTCGGCTGCCACTTCGCCCATCCATATCGATACAGCGCTAGCGTTACATTTGCGAAGCATTTGCTAGAAGCTTACCGGCTAGTAGTAGCATCAACATAGATTAGAACATCTTATTCTCTTCACACTGCGTACTGCTCAATTCGCATAGTAGTTGCGACTCAGTTTAAAACGAGAAGCCTTTGATTTCGCAACTTTTCATAGAATTCAGCTTACCATGCAATTTAGCGTGGTTTTTGAAAATAGATGTATCCGCACTTTAAACTTTAGTTTACTATGATCCTAAGTTCTGGTATATTTTGTTCTCGAGAGGGGCATGTTACAACAATTTGAATCGCGTATGTAAGAAAGAATTGTGTATAAAAAATTATAGAAACATTTTAGAGTTTCTTAATTAGTTACACATGTTCAGATAGCCATATGAACATGCCTTTGACAGAATCAAAATAGAGGATATTTTCTTTTCGAAATATAACACCGGCTTTCCTTTCAAACTCGATTTTCCGGTTCGTAGCAAATCTCGAGCAAAAGAGAGGACTGCGAAGGCTTTTTAAGCGAAAAAAACAGTTCGTGGTAAACAAACGCATTCTCCACAGCACGGCTACTCAGGATCCCCAGTAGCATGAATTATGTTTATCAAATCAGCCAAGCCCCCCCTTCCCCTCTTTGCGAAGAAACACGTGTTTACATCAAAATAATTCCTAGTCAGGCCTGTAAGACTGTAATCTCGCCTGTTTACAATATAACCTGTGGATTTTGGTAATTATCTGTAATTATCTAAGATCACTAATAAGAGACGCATAATACATCTATCGCTTGTTTGCGTCTTCCTCCAGTCTGCTATAACTTGCGAAATGTACTTACTCTTCTCCTTCTCAAGTAATGATTGCTTGTTTATAGATTTTATGTGCAAAGGCCACATTGCTTTGTACACTATAATAGCTACGTAGCTAAGGATTACGCTACTTATACTAAATTCTAGATGTACATAATAAATAGAATAGCATCATAAAAGAGCAAAGGCATCATCAAAAACAATGGTAGAATCTAACAACTGAATACACTAGTGTTTTATTTCTTTGGAAATCAAACAAAGATATCACAAATAGACAAAGCACTATTTGTATAAATAAAGTTGATATTGATGTACCACGCTAGGACTGCTGCTTAAGGTTCAATACATGTCTTTGAAGGCGCTCAAGATATTTAATTAGTGTTAATAGCATAGTATAGTATTCGCTACACCGGCGTGATTTGTGGTGCTTATGTGCCGCTGTACGCGTCAGAAATGATAAAGCGCTGAAGAATAAATAATTCAAAGAGAACTTGTTAAAGCGTATTTTGGGAATCTAAAGTTATATATTGATGTACTGAGAGCCATGTTGACCATTTAATATTAGCGTGGAGCTATGTCATTTTAACTTTTCCAAGAGGCATTGGGCTGAAATCAAATTATTTGAAGTCAAATCTTTGAACGCTCGGAATTCTTACGATACTAATTATAATAATTAAGGAATTGAGTCTCTCTAAGATATTGTTCTATGATAGATTATTGCGCATAGACTACTTCTCTGCCATGTTGTATAGAAGATAATAATACCACAAGATTAGAGACTCGTGATCGAGAACCTGAAGTCTTTTCGTTTTATAATTCTAGCTTTGAACTACAATAGGTTTTATATATAGCATCCTAATATAGTGATACTCTAGTACCTTACGGGAAGTCAGGAGTAGTTTAGGCATATATGCTCCCCTGGACAAAAATCATTAGTACCTACCTGCGGCATAGCTATAAAGACGCTATCCATCTCTCGAGATCGCAAAAGCTTATTGATCTATAGAGATTACTTCGCGTCTCTATCAACCCATGTTCATGGTTCTTCTTACATCAATGGTGTCCTGATATCTTTCCAAAAAAAATTCTTGAAAATCCAATGCCCCCTTTTACTTGTTTACTTCAGCCTCGCTTATAAAGTGGGGCTGGTGACGAACTCTCCAAGCTCCTGACACTGCTGTCCTTACATACTATTGAGCTCCTATGCTGTTTCAGATACTACAATAACTTTGATAGGCAACATAGGAGGTTAAATATTTGGTCGTGAAGCATGCGCTACAAACTTAACACTGGAAGGGTCTCAGGGGCGCAGTACAGTCAGTGCACGGTTGGAATTCTAAGACGAGGTTGGCGTGTTTTCATCTACCTAAAAGAATATCTAAAGTTTTAGTAAATCTTGTGAAATGTAAGAGTATGAATTGCGACATCTTCTTGCCATTCCAGATTTATGATCGGCTTGTCCTGCATTACTGCTCTACACAAAATCGCCTACAGATAAAATAAGATGAAAACTCAACAAGGATCATCGAACTCATGTCCAGGTTTCAATAAATTTACCTCTGTTAGGCTCAAGTACGTAAGAGAACCAAATACGTCCTGCTAGTCTATATCCAAGCACAACCCAATATCCCCAGCGATACAGCAGCCTCTCAAAACACCAATCTGCTCTCCCCTCTCATTCCAGCGATCATCTACCTATGTACATTATACTTAGTTCAATTACTCATCCCTTCTAAGTTGCCATTTATATCTCCAACTCACAGCCCAAGATTCAAGCCAAGACCAGAGACACAATCCACATCTCTTTACCCCATTCACCATCCACAATCAATACTCCCATACCTCCCAGTCCTTTACTATAAGCCTCAGGAGTTCGTGCCGGCCCCTTTACCTGTTATAAAACACCACCTTCCCAAAACCTAAGCCGGATATTCGGAATTCGCCTACGAGCTACAAGCTACAAGTCACAAGCTACAATACCCCATCTCATCTCTCACCCCTACATCTCCCATCCCTCCAAACCACCCCATCCTCCCCTCCCCACTCCTCTCCACTCCTCCCCTCCCCAAATCCGCCCCTCTCCCTGCTTTCCTCTCTAACAGGCTGTAGAATCAAGAAACCCGACTTCCAACTCCCGACTCCCGACTCCCGAACCCCCCGGAGAAGCCAAAACCATCAGGGATGGAGGGGTACCTCACGTGCTGATTTCCACTGTCTCCTTCTCCTCTCAAGTCTCTCTTTCTCATATCTCTCTTTCTTATATCTCCCTTTCTCATATCTGACTGTAACACTCCCCACTCCCCACTCCCTACCCCCAACCCCGGTTCATAATTCATAATTCACCATTTATCAATCATCATTTCCCCTTCTTTCTTCGTCCAAAAGCCCCTTGTAAACACATAACCACACAAAACCACATCACACCAAATCACAACCCTCCCCCTCCCCTCCCAGAAGAGAAGAGAGGCAAAAGAATAGATCGTCTAGGAACCAGGGCCCTTCGGAGGCTATATCCAATTCGCATAGGAGATTTCAAGGAAATGTCTCCCAGCAAAGACTTGGAGGGCAGAATACCGCAATCGTGCGACGATTCTAAGAACAGAAACAGAGTCTTCCTTTATTGATTATTCTCCCAAGGACGAAATCCTAGGCCCAAGATCGAATCCGCTCCCGAGTGTGAACCCGAATGCTTCGCCTCTTATAGTAACAAGACTCATACTTGTGTTCAGACTCGTATCTGATACTAGATAAGAACTCACAACTCATCCACCAAGACATACACCTATACAAGAGCCTAAACAGAGAGGTAAAGTGTGGTAGAGAAACATCTATTCCAATCTCCTCCTAGACTATCTTTCTATCTCTATTCACACCCAACCAAACCCGCCAAAGCCAACTAGAGTATGCACATGAAATACCTCCCTCTCCCCCTTTTGCATGTAACAAAACAATATCCTCTACTTTCCCGTAAGAGCCTGAGTAATCGCCCCAGCAAGCAGGGCACCCATCATAAAAAAACAAGCAGCATTGCAATAGCCATACTGATCAGGACCACTGTGCCCCCCGCCACCTCGCCCCGATTCCGCACGGCCCCGTCGCCTGTATTGGCCGCTCCGGTGGGGTTGGCTGTGCCGGCGGAGCTTGTCGTTCTCGAGGTCCGCGTACCACTTGTACTGGGCATACTCATGCCAGCGCTACTTGACGTGCTGATGACCGAGCTACTGGACCCGGGCCCGTCATTCAGGGTAAAAGCTGGTGATCCTCCATTTCCATTCCCATTTTCGTTTCCGCCTGTTGCACCTGCACCATTGTTGCTATTGCTCTCCGATCCGCCACTGACGCCAGAGCCAGAGTCAGAACGAGAGCCAGAATCGCTCTGTCCCCCAACATACGAAGGCAAAGAAGTGACCGCACCAGGCGGCACATAATTCGACACCGGTACCGACGCTGTCGCCCCTCCCGTCCCAGCTCCCATCAACCCCCCTGAGTTCGCTGTCGTGCTCGCGATCGCCAGAGACGGAGTGTTCTTCCCATTCCCCACATCGCCGACGTTCTCGCAAAAGCCCTCGAGGTTCATCAGCGGGCCGAAAGCGCCCGGGGCAGCGGTGCTCGCAAAGTCCGCACACGTCTTCACGGCGTCGTCGAGCACTTTCGGCGCCCAGGAAGTGCTGGAGTAGCAGAGGCAGCGTGCTTGTGCAGGGGGCAGTAGGGTGACGAAGCCCGGGTCGAGGACGGCGCAGATGGAGAGCGCTTGCGAGAGGAGCGCGCACGACGGGTTCTGGGATAATTGCTGAGCAGGGCCAGGCGTGGGCTCGAGGAATGTCGGATTCGAGTTTGAATTGAGATTCGGACCAGGATCTCGGATGGAGATGGGAGGGGTGGGCAACGGTAGGATCTGTGGCGTCGTGAAAGGGAAGTGGAGGATGCCGAGGAGGAGGTGTGCAGTAGGATTGAGTTGCCGCATTATTGCTGCCGAGAGGGATGCGAATGGGTATGCTTGCTTGTTTATTGTCGTGATAGGGCGTGTGATGTGATGGATTGGTCGTGATGCTTGATGAATCGGAATGTTTGAAATGGGATGCGATCTGATCTGAATGCCGTGATGGTTCTGAGGAGACAGTCTTCCGTTTGAAAAAGGAGATGCCTGCCATAAAGTTGAGCCCAGGGAGGAAGGAGGCAATCAACAAAAGCTCTTTCTTTGTTTACTTCCCCCGTGATGGCGGCAGGAAGCTCGCTTCGAGAACTAGGTCTCTTTCTTTGTTGACTTCCCCCGTCATAGCAGCAGGAAGCTCGCTTCGAGAACTAGGTGCTCAAATGTGTAGAGACGGGATGATAGTGACATTGAGTCGTGCAGGCACTCGGCTGCGTCCAAAGCAGTGGCAAGTCCTGTGGTTGGAGTCTTGGTTTTTGGTACTGAATCGCTCTCTAGCTTATATGTTGAATGTGGCACTTGCCAGCAAAAACCTTGAATCACGCGACAGACTCCTGATGATAAATAAATAATCACCCATCTGCACAGCCACCCCCACCCCCCAACGCGAGTCGAATTGGCGGCAGTGAAGGCGTCTCGATTCGTCATGATATACATCTCTAGTAATATCCCGCTTCACCACGGCCAAGGCACCCCCCACCCCCAAATCCAGAACGAAAGCGTATGTACACTCAACACCGGTTTTCCCAATCATCTCCATCCGGCCTCGCCCTGCTATCCATGCGGGAGCGACGCCATAACCATGCCATTCATAATGCAGAAAACGAAAAGAGGCCCAACGGACAGGCCGTCTCCCACATGTCCCTCTCACCCATCCGTCCGGTAAAACTTCTTGTACAACAAGTGCAAGAACAGATTGACATTAAGTCTCATACAACCCTCAAACAGATCCATAAATTGGTGATTCGCAAACTGCGCAGCCAGGAGAGAGTCCATCGGCACCTGGGCGCTGGCACCTGGGATCTGGATGCTACCTTTGCTGCCTTCGATGAAGAAGACACCGACCTCGTCGCAGGATATCGTAAGATTGATCTTGTCCCATTCGCGGGGGTCGTATCCTTTCCATGAGACGAGCACGCCTTTATCGCTGAGCGTTCGGGCCGAGTACTTGAAAGAGCCAAATTTCGGCTTGCGGCCTGAGCGCTCGAGCTCGCGTTCGTGGTTGTATTGCTTGGAGAAGGGCATGAGAAACCTCTTCTTGCTAGATGGGTGTTAGTCATGTTTGAATCTTCGGGGAATCTGGACGTACCCCTTCTTTTGCAATGTCATCATAGCTTGTTCGATGTAATTGTCGTAACTCTTCCGTTGGGATTCGAGCCATTCTGCCTTCTCGTTCAAATTTGCCAGAGTGAGCTTGACACCCTCGAGCTCGCGCTGTCGTTGCACCCGCCTTCTACTCTTGGTTCGAATGTCCAAAGCAATCGCATTCAAGATGTCTTGATAGTAGTTCTGGCGGGATATCCGTCCCCACTGTTCAAGTCGCATGATGTTCTCCAACGCCGTTCGCTTCAGCTCCTTGTACGACATGGACTTAACGTCTACTAGCATATTCGCATCTGAGTACGCCCCTCTCGTCTTGCTACAGTCCGAGAATTCTTCGCGGAGCAGCGAGTGCCACTTCATGTCATCCTCCCGACTGATCGGCCGAACGAGAATCTCCATCAGGTTTGGACCTGACTGTACCCGGATAATGTAGAGCACGCATCGTTTGGTCTCCATGAACAGAGTCTTGACTTCGGCTTCAGGGTCCTCGATATCGTGTAGCTTGGGGCTGAGGTTCATCTGTATTTCGGTAGAGGTCACGCCGAGCATCTCGGTCTCGTTGTTCTTTGCGCTTCCAAGTTCCTGAATAATTTCTCGAAGCATATCATCGCGGTTGGGACAGATGTGAGGGAGATCAGCAGCAATGAGATGGTGGATTGAGAAGATGTCGGCCATCTTGATGTAAAGAGTCGGCTTTGTTCGAGCATACAGGTCGTTAAACTCGTCAATGTCGAACGTATTCTCGGCATCCGGGACGGAGATGATGTTCGAGTATATCAACGTAATTCGCTCGATTGCGTCTCCCACGTACGCATTCAGCGGCTGTAAATAGATGTTCTCGCCACCGAAAAGTCTCCCTGATGCGATTTGGCCGAGAACCTTGGCAACCTCTCCAAGATTTCGCTTCTGCAATGGCGTCAATTGCTTCTCTACAACGCCCATGGTCTCTGGTGCGGTGAGTGCTGGTTGTAGGTAGAACCGCCACAGCCAGTGGCCAACGATATGCAGTATGTGTTTCTGGGGCTCTCGGGGAAAGTGCTCGCACAGTGCTTCGAATGTCTGATGACAGATGAATCGTACCCCGTATGGCATGCGGTGGAGGAGGGCTTCGAGGGCGAGGAGGAACTGGTCTGAGATCTCTCTCAAGTCACGCAGGTGGTCAATAAACATGTCGCGGGTCTCAGGGTCTTTGATTGCAATCTCTCGGGGAATGTCAAGCGGACGCTGACTAGGCCGTCCTGTCCGGAGCTCCTCGTTGTTAATCGCAGAGCGGTAGATCTGCATCGGGTCACTTTCAAGGTCGAGGGCAGGATCCTCAATGATGTTGACATGGATGAGAGGACCTAGAAGCTCTCGGAGATACTTCCTATCTCTGGGCGAGCGGGTGTAGTTGGCGAGAAGCTTGGACCAAAAGAAATTCCGTCTCTGATACTCCTGGATTGTTTGAAGACCATCGACCTCTTCCTTGACAGATCGGGCGATGAGTTTGAGGAGATAGTATTCCTCTCTGCGCTTCTGGGCATACCCAAACAAGCCCATCATCAGAATCTCGATTCGCCTGGCATCCCGCTCTGCTGTCCCTTGTTCCCGGATCCGCTTGAACAGTCGTGCCAGGTACTGAGGCTGGGTCTGGAGCGTGAAGAATAATTGCTGGTAAGATTCGAGCTTCTTCCTGGAGTTCTTGTTCAGGGCCTTGAGGTCAAATTGGTTTCCAGAGACCATGTTTGTATTGACGAGCAGATTGCCCGAATGACCCCCAAAGTTCTTCTGGTGCTTGACAACTTCGTCCAAGGTGATCTTGTTCTTAACCAGAAGCGCAATCTTGATATCCAACTGGTCGATATACTGCTCCGCCATTTCATTTTGGCGGACCTGCTGAACAACTGTCTTTCGCATGCGTTCAAACTCGATTTCCTCGTTGAAATCAAAATCGCTGTCGTTGAGCAGATGGACGAAGTTCTTGACGGTGTTGACCGGAGGGTTCTTACCAGTAGTTAAACTCTTGTAGGCTTCTCCCTGAAGACGGCCGCGCACGAAACTCTGGATTTTCACGACCTTCTCCATGTTCTCCTTGAAGAACCGCCGCTTCTCCTCGTACTTGGCTCGGACTATGGAAGCCTTTGCAGCGGCCTGGAAGCCCACAATGAACTCCTCTTCAGCGTCAAGCTCTGCAAGCACCATTCCGACGTCGTTTCGGAGAAGCACAGCTCGAGAAAGAGCCTGGAGTTCTACGATCTCGGCAGTATGAGATTGGAGATGGTCCAACAGCGCACCTATCTCTTGTCTCTGCATGCATCCTCGAGCTAGGGCCTGGAGCTGAGTGGTTTTTCGCGCCTGGGCGAAAAAGATTTCATGGTCAGCGGCCACCCTTCGTCGAAGCATCATCCCGCGAATGACGGTCTGAACGTCAAGAATAGATGGTTCTTCCTCTCTCAAGGCTGTTAGAGTTGCCTCTATCTCGCGACGAGCAGCCGCCGCACGCGCCAAAGTCTGGATGGTTGTGATTTGAGGAGTGCGGCTCTTGAGTTCCTGTCTCGTCGACGCAATTTGACGACGAAGTAATTGACCGCGTGCACATGCTTGAAGAGCTGTCCATATCGGAGTCGACGCCTCCAGTGCTTCTCGTTGGCGAGAAACCTGGTTTCTGGTGAGCATGGCTCTGGCAAAAGCCTGTATCGCACTAATAGAGCTTTCTTCGCGCCAAAGAGAATTTTGATCATCGGCAACATTGCTTCTCAGCAACATGCCCCGGATTGCGGCTTGCAAATCCTTGACCGGCCCAGCTAGACTCCTTGTCTCCCGCTCTTGCGCCGCCACAGATCTTCGGACAAGAGAGCCTCGAATTGCAGCCTGCAGATCCGTGACTGGTCCAGATAAAGTCCCCCTCTCCTGCTCTTGCGCTGCCATGGATCTTCGAACAAGGAAACCTCGAATACCGGCTTGCAATCCCGCTACTACAGTATTCGCCTGTCTTAACTCAGACTTCACCATGCGTACCTCATCCCGAGCCTTCTTTGCTCTGATAAAATTTTGCAGCTTCAGCACGTCTGATTCTCGGCTTTTCCAGAAGGATTCTTGAGCCGATTGGCGTCGTCGGACAACGAAACCACGAGCGTGACTTTGGAGATCAATTGCGAACTTCCGCATGCCCAGGCGGTATTCTGCTATTTGACGTGCAAAGTCGCCTCGAATTCTGGACTGTAACTCGACGATCATCTCTTCTGAGTCCCAGAGTTGTTGCATCTTGTCTCCTAGACGCAACCGAACAGCTGCCCCGCGCATCTGGGCTTGCAGGTCGAGGATCGAGTTTTCATTCTCTCTTAACTCCCGATCAATCCTGTCCTCCTCGCTCTCAACTGGCTCAGGCTCTGGTTCTGGCTCTGGGGCTGGTTCTACTCCAAAATCCGCCCCCATGTTTCCAAAACTGGGCATGCTGACCCCGGCCTTATCCAGACCCTTCTGCATTTCCTCCAACTCATGGTGCTCGAATTCTAGTTGTCCAACAAGGTTCCCAATTTGAAAGTCTACGATCCCTTTTCTGAACAGCAGCCAACTTAGAGCGTGTATGCAGTATATGACCTTGGGAATATTCTTCTTCTCGTACAGATCAATAAGCTCGAAGCGGAAGAGGTCAGGCAGCTCGACTTCTGCGAGGAAGCGAAAAAATGTAGCGATGTTGTCCGAATGTCTGAATTGGAGTTTGGGATGCCGGAAAATACGTATCCGTCTGTTGGGGTATAACGCTTCCACGATCTCAGCCAGCGTAACTCCGTCTCTCAGAGCTTCTTCGAGCTGAACGATAGGTGGTATAGGGCGCTGCAGAATATCCTCAATCCATTCCTTCGCTTCTCCAATATGACACAGGTACTCGTAGGCCTGCAAGAATTGTCTCTGCTTGTCCATCCAGTTCCGGCCTTCCCAACCGTACGGATTCCCCCTACTCAGCGCAACATTCTTGGTGCCCTGAGCTCCATCTTGCCGTTGCAGCCTCCTACGGCCATGTAGTCCCACCACTTCCTGCGCAGGACTCTTGATTGCGAACTCGTCTGGATTCGCATCCTCCGCAAACTTGGACAGTGTCCGCAATTGAGTTGTGGAAGACCGCTGTAGCTGCTGTAGGTCGGGAGCAGTCAAGGGACTGTGTGCATGTTGCACGGCATTACTTCGAAGAGAACTCGGGCCGCGACTGATCGAGTCGGCGCGACTGAGGATCATGGAATTGGGGCGTATCGAATTGGTACGTGTGACTAGACTTGCCGTAGGTTCCCCGAAGGAACCTTTCAAAACGTCCACACTCTGCCCACGCGCATGCAGCCCGACTCGTATGTGACTTGGAGGAGTTGGTGAAGGCGGCTGGGGGAGGGTTCGAAGAGACTGCCGTGCACTCTTGTATGCGCTATCCGGGCACGATTCGAGGTTCAAGTTGGAAATCCGAGTCTCAATGGCGGAGGGTGCCATGCCTCTTGCTTCGCTGACTCCCCGTTTGTGACTCGTGTATGCGCTCGACGCTGCCGAAGACCGTGTACTCGTGCGACTGAGCTCAAAGGCCCCTGACGAGTTCGAATACACCGTAGAAACTGTGGAGGCGTTCGAAGGCTGACGCTTGGTTGACGTGTAGTAGTCGGCCGTCTGGGTTTGTCTGAGAGAGTGACGGTACGACATGGCGCCCGCGCGAGGATTTTTCTAGATGTATCGTCGCCGGGTGTCAGGTCAAGATAGTGACTATGTCGTCCATATGTGGTCGCGGGCCGCCTGCAGGCCGTGGCACGCGTTCTTGAGCTTGGAAAAATTCGATGCGCACGAAACGACGCGGAATACGGGCGGGTGCTCGATCTTGATCGCTCTCCCGAACCAAAATAATGTGCACGCACAGCACACAAGGGCGACTGCGACCGCGGCTGGAGAGGATGCTGGGAAGTGGTGGCGATTGAAAGCGACAGAGGAATGCCGAATTCTGGCTGAGCCGCAGGAATTATGACGACGGGAGGTTGTGGGAGGAGAAGTGCAAGTGGTGGTGGGACAGAATGGGAGGGGCTTGGGTTTGTTGACGCTGCCCGAAAGTCAACAAAACCGGCGTTGCTGGGCGCTCGCGCGGTGGGAACATCCAAGCGGGTGAGAGTATCGTGACAACACAACCGCATAACGCACGAAAGTTAATTAAAATGATATCCCTGGTATGATGGCAAGTGTGCAGTCGCTGGACGACGGCGAGATCTCCTGCAGAGGCTCATGCTTTTCTCGTTATTTAAATATCAATATGCTCGTTCTCCAGGTGCTAGCATTCGCCCGACTTTCTGCGCTCTTCACACGCTTACTTTCTATGCACGATGGGATAAACGAGAACCTTGATACCCTGGCGGACGGTATTCATGAATACCTACTAGTATATCCTGACAAGATAATCTTCAAACCAACAATAAGCTCGGCCTGAGACCGACCTGCAGAGAACCTCGAACTCGAGCTTTCTGATCCATGTTATGCTGTGGAGAGGTCATTATTTTGAGGCTGCGACAATAGCACGTGAGTTGACGATGGGGCAATTCACCATGTCAAGCATTGATACAAGTCCCCAGTCCATGACAATCTGAAAAGCGAGACCTCTTTGCAATTGAGTCGATGGAGGTCGTGAGATACATATAAATGCCAATCCGACTCACGAGAAGTTCTCGCGGCCATGACTTTCTTCCCCCGTCACTCCATCCAGCTTGGCTGGGACTCAAGACTCACCTCGGCTCGGACAAACATTCTCCCTACGGCCAGCCACTAGCGCCCCTCCACTGAAAAAAAGAATTTCGGATGTTGATCTTCTTTCTCTTCTCTACTTGGGAGAAGGACTCTTCAACCCGTCGACTGTACGTTTCCTCCACCTGCGATATACGTCGACTATTCCTCCAGCTCCATTCTCTTGCGCTCTACATCTCCTCTTGTTACGATGCCTCACACAAACGGCGCTGCGAATTCTCACTCGAGCCCTCCCAGCAACCTCAAGCACTACTCCGAGGCCTTCAAGGTTCTCAGCGAGGAGTATGAGGAGCGCGATGGTCTCGACATCGAGTCGCTGCTGGATTCCAAAAAACACGGTGGTCTGACCTACAATGATTTCCTCGTCCTGCCGGGTTACATTGGCTTTGCTGCCTCGGAAGTCGTCCTCGATTCTCCCGTCACCAAGCGCATCTCCCTCAAGACGCCATTTGTCTCCTCGCCCATGGACACCGTCACGGAGTACGAGATGGCTACACATATGGCCCTGCAGGGAGGCCTGGGAGTCATTCACCATAACTGCTCTGCTGACGCGCAGGCCGAGATGGTGCAGAAGGTCAAGAGATTCGAGAACGGCTTCATCCTCGACCCCATTGTTCTCAGCCCTCGCACCAGTGTTGGAGAGGTCAAGGCTTTGAAGGAGAAGTGGGGTTTCGGCGGCTACCCGGTCACCGGTAAGCACTCCCAACCATGTTGAAGTCCGTTCCGCATTTCTATGATTATTACCAATACATATAACTTTCGTTCATCCGTATCGACCGAAAGGCCATGGGGAAAAAACTATGCTCCTTATGAAAAAATGCTATTCCACATGGATCGTGGCCGTGTTTCTTCCCTGGGGATCAATGTGCTAACTAGAAGCAGAGAAGGGCAGCCTCAAGTCCAAGCTCGTGGGAATCGTTACCAATCGAGATATCCAGTTTGAGGATGATGATAGTCTACCCGTTTCCTCGGTCATGGTCACCGATCTGACCACCGCCAAGTTTGGTACCACTCTTCTTGAAGCCAACAAGATCCTGTCCAAGTCAAAGAAGGGAAAGCTTCCCATCGTTGATGAGCAGGGTAACCTTGTCTCCATGATCTCGCGGTCGGATCTGACTAAGAACCTCCACTTCCCCCTGGCCTCCAAACTCCCCGACTCCAAACAACTCATCTGCGCTGCTGCAATCGGCACCAGAGAGGAAGACAAGGACCGCCTCGCCAAGTTGGTCGCTGCTGGACTGGATATTGTCATCTTGGACAGCAGCCAAGGCAACAGTATGTACCAGGTCCAGATGGTCAAGTTTATCAAGGAGAGATACCCTGGCCTCGATGTCATCGGTGGCAACGTCGTCACCCGTGAGCAGGCTGCTACTCTCATAGCAGCCGGTGTTGATGGCCTCCGCATCGGGATGGGCAGCGGCAGCGCTTGCATCACGCAAGAAGTCATGGCTGTCGGTCGACCCCAGGCCGCCGCCGTCTACAATGTCAGCTCCTTTGCAGCCAAGTTTGGCGTGCCCTGTATGGCCGATGGTGGTATCCAGAATGTAGGTCATATCGTCAAGGGCTTGGCTCTGGGCGCTACAACCATTATGATGGGTGGTCTCCTCGCCGGCACAACCGAGTCTCCAGGAACATCGTTCGTCAGCCGCGAAGGTAAGCTCGTCAAGGCCTACCGTGGGATGGGCAGTATCGACGCCATGCAAGACAAGAAGGCCGGTGCGGGCACCTCGGATAGCCAGAAGAGTAACGCTGGAACCGCTCGCTACTTTTCCGAAGGCGACAGCGTCCTCGTTGCCCAGGGTGTCTCTGGCGCAGTCGCTCACCGCGGTTCCGTGACCAAGTTCGTCCCCTACTTGGCCGCCGGACTCAAGCACTCGCTCCAAGACACCGGCTGCAAGAGCTTGACACATCTGCACGAGAGCGTTGCCAAGGGCGAGACTAGATTCGAGCTGCGCACTGCCAGTGCGCAGCTGGAGGGCGGTGTGAACATGGAGAGTTACGAGAAGAAGCTCTATGCTTAGTAGGGTCTCGCGCGCGGTTCATGTCACGGTTCATTTGTGCAGGGCGGGCAAAATTGGGGCGCGGGTGTATTTGGCGGCATGGAGTTGGCGGCGACTGGTCTTGTTATTATTTTGACCTGTGGAATCAAAATTCATGATTTTCGAACCTCATACTGCATGATCTTGTCGTATCCCTACGAGTCTCAAACACATGGAGGATCCCTCTTACGGAAATGCCCCCACGTGATGGGCAAACCACGAGCACGAGATGGGTAACAACGTCAAGTATAATCCGTTTCTCCCTCTATCCGACCCTATCTTCAATCAAAATACCATTGCCCGTACCAGCGAGTACGAGCCCTAACTCCTCCTCCCCTCCCCGCGCTGTCGACCATCATCTACAGCATCCGCTCTCCATGATCCGCGAGGGCTACACCACTATCCGTGCCCAGCGGTGCTGTGGATGGAGTATGAGGTGAGAAGGGATTTGGCGGGAGGGCGAGAGACAGGAAGAGCAGTACGGCGGTGCATTCCCCCGCCCTACAGAAGTTGACGAGTTCGAGGACATTTTAGGGTGGCTGGGATGAGGATATAAGCCGTTACTGGCGTCGACTCCAGTTTCGGAATGCCCTTTCTTCGTGCCAATGCTCGTGAGCTGGGTTGGAAGAGGAGACGTGCCCGGATGTTATGAGGTTGCTACAAGCGCTCTCACAAGTCACTCGACTTGTTGACGGCTCGACTGGCCGATGATGTGACGAGGAGAATCTGAGCTTCGGGCCGCTAGGTGCCCACTTTGGACAGACCTAGAGACTTCGCCCGCCAGCTGCGTGGAGGATAAGCTGAGCTCAGAGCCGTGTCAAAGACAGGGTAGCCTGGAACAGGCTGATCAGATCATAGACGATTCCTGGGTCTTGCCAGCCTGGAAATCCCACGAAGTCCAACGGGACGACGGCGTGGAGAGAGGGCAGCAGAGCCGCGGACGAGAAAATCTCAAGGCAGGGTGTGAACGCATTCCCTTGGCTTATCCTAGAGTCACCACCCTCCACTGCGGCTTCACGTAACGCCACCAACCCTCCAGAATATTCTCCCTCGTCAGTTGCACGCGGTACGAAATTTCGTTCTTCGTCTCAACCAGCATCAGATCGACCCCTTCATTGATCTGCGATGCATCCCAAAGATCTGTAGACCTCCTCTTAGATATCAAAATAAACTCGAGCAGATCTGGTTGAGATTTCCTCCACTCGGTGTGTAAAGATACCCTGGCGAAAGACTTAACCTCCCCATCTGGCTCGCGGACTCCGACGGCGTAATTTTCACAGCCGTATTGACGGAAGCTCACAAAGCTCGGCTGGCCCTCGAATGTAAATTTGGTACTTTCAAGCGGTTCTCTGCACACGTAGAGGGGGGCCGACAGAGCCCAGAAACGGAGCAAGTGTTGCAAAGGTACGCGGTAAGCACGGGTTGGGTTGGGAAGCTGGGGAAGGGTGTGATATTGCGTTGGAGGGTTCCCGATGAGCTTTTGTTGACCATCAGCTGTGACTTCATGCCATTGGACCATCGACACAGTCTCCACGTGTTGGGATCTTATGGCAGGGTATTCTAGATCTCCAGGCAAATCGCTCGCCTTCCAGCCTAGCCACGACCAACTGGGGAAGCCCGGCCTCCTGAGACTAGGGTTGTGGAGCGGCGTTTGCCAAATCATTGTATCGTCAAACAGAGATTTGGGAAGCCCCCAAAGAAAAGGCGTTTTGAGCTCCTTGCTGAGTGCAGTGAGCGCGCCGGTGAAAGCATTCAGAGCGTCACTCTGATGGGTCAGTTGGCGCGTGTGATATCCTGTTACAAGATGGGCATATTTCCTCATCCCAGTAAATGTGCGACTTGGTAAAGAGGTTCTTTGGAGGGCAGGACTCATGGTTCCTATGCCTGGTCGTATCACAAAGTAGGGGTGCTCGGGTTCCCAGATTGCATCTTCACACCAAGCTGCGGAGTTGCAGTGGTAGAAAACCTGGAACGCGGTGAAGATGATGAGACGTTTTGACAGCACCTTTTCTTGCATGGTCCAGCCTCGAGTCTCCCCTGTTTTGGAGCGTCAGCCCACGTTCTTCAAATAAAGAGGTACAAGCGAAAGGGATTTTCCAGCCAACTTCGACAGCATGAAGGACTCCCGAGAGATGTACACAGGTTTAGCCCCATTCAAGTTGTAGCCAGCACCGAACCGAGCCATTGTCCTAGACTCGAATAAACAGCTGGATTCAGCGGGACATACAGACCGACGCACTGACAGCACTCGTAAAGATTGGAAGCGCCGTAACAAGTTTGACGCCTTGGATCTCCTCATCTATGATCAAGGACTTCCTCGAATCCGCCCTCAGGCCCGGCAAGCCTGCATTCGAGTCCGATCCGGACGCGGCGACGATGGTCAGGGAAGCACAGCCGTATACATCGTTCATGTGCTGGATCTGCTCAGCCAGGTCCGCCGGGTCGTCTTGGATGATACAGAGTGCATCAACCCAAAGGTACCTTTCTCCGAGTCTCGCTACGAGCTCCATCGCATCCAAGATTGTCCTCGGGATATTCTCTCTCGGCCTTTCAAGACCAAATGGCTTCGTGAATGCTTCGAGATTTCCGTGTAGTAGACGCAGTTGCTTGGTTGCCCCCCAGACATAGCTAAGCACGACGTATTCTGCGGTGCTTGGCAGGTCCACGATGCGCATCTCGACTGTGTCAATAACCCTGAGAGTTATTCCATCGCTTTCATCGCTCATCTTCCCAGGATTGCAGATTGCTTCGTGTCCTCCCTTGCACATCCCGATCCACCTTTTCAGCAAGCTCAAGTCCAGCTCTGGCTGCACAATCCTACCTCTCAAGACCTCTTCTTTGCCCTCAGATCCATCTCCAGCCTTGAGCTGAAGTCCGCAGGGGAGAATCACGGGTATGCTCCCATCCTGCGCATCCACGTCGATGTGTAGTCTTGGTACGGACTCGGTGACTCGATCCTCCCACCAGACGCCATTCACGGGATCAACTGCGGATCCATCTTTGTGTGAATGTATGGCGCCGTAGTCCATGAGATATATTCTACAGGCGAGAGACGAGGGATCCGTATGCTGGAGGCGGAGGCTCTGGAAGTCGACAAGAGAGAGGAAGAGCGTACATAGATCACATGACTCTGCTGAGTCTCGAAGGGACAACAGAGGGAGCGTGTGGATGGGGGAGAAGTTCGAGGGCTCCCGTTCTCGGAATACTGTCGAGAGGTTGAGCTTCTCGCAAAGGATACAGAGAGGCATCGTGGGTACAGGAACTTGGGAGGGAGGCGATCGCAGATGTCCAGAGCCGCCTATGACATTTCGAACCGCAACATGTGACTTTTCTTTGTATATAACATGCTTAAACTCAGGAAAGCCGTATTCCGATTCGGTACGCATTTGATCAGAAGGAGGAGAGTCGAGTTGAAGCATCGAGTTAAATATCAGCATCAATGCTTCCGTTTATCACGTGCAGTATCTCTTGTATCAATATTAGCAGCTCTTGTCTCCCGTTATTCATGGAAAGTTTGGGCTTCAGAGCGAATCAGAGATTCGGCATTTCATTATTTCATCAATCGACGCAGTAAGACCGGAGGTTCAATACTGGTACTTGTACAGTTCATAGCCTAACAGTTTTTGGTATCCTGCACCACCTCAAACCGATTCGAATGCGGTCTCGGTTTCCAAGCTGAAGTCCTCTCCAGATTCAGAGATGGAATCTTCATTCTCTTCTTCACTGACAGGCTCAATTTCCTTCAGAATCGCGTAGTCAAAGTTGTCTTGATCCTCACGTACTGGCCCATACTCATTATCATGAACAAGCACACCTTGGTCATCATCCTCCTCCACTGTTTCATCAACAATTCTTGATCTGGGAATTGAAGCTTGCTGTTCTTCGACGCCCTCGTGCTGGACAAAGAATGAGTGTGTTGGGGAGAGCTGTCTACCCTGACAAATATAGCCCCTAGCTGAGTTAGCAGCAGTTTCACCAAAGATGAAAAGAATCTCCCAAGCTGGAGATCCATCATCTACACATCCAGGGGAAGGAAAGATTTACATTGGTGTTTCGGAGAAGTCTCGTCCTTTTCCTTGTACAGCGAGCCACTCTTGCATGAATGAGAGTGGCTTTCGAGCAAACCCACGCGGCGTACTTCTGTTTGTCGCATTCTCTCCACCCTTCGCTTTACTGCCTTCATCAGAATTGCTACAGTCGATCTCCTCAATTCTACCACTGCATTCATGAACTCCGAGGAAATTGAGAATTAGATTGTAATCCGAGTATTCAAAATATAAGCGGCCAGAGTAAACGCCAATCTCTGTTCGCAGCCAATCTGGCGATCTCCACCCAGAGGGAAGATCGGGAATCGAAAAGTACTTTAGATTATCGAAGTGCAACATCTTACGCGTCAGCGGAGCAGCATACGAGATGATGTAAGATATGGGACTCTTGACGATTGGAAGCAACAGTTCTAGTTCTTCGGGGACCAAAATAATCGCAACTTGAGAAACTGGACTCCACAGAATCCACTGGACTGGACGTTGAAAATTATCGTAAGTTGTGCCACCGATTGGAATCTCTATGGTGTTCATGAACTCGGAGGAAACGTATAGTCGGCCCGAGGTTCCGTGGCTGCTGACTTCGTATTTTTTGCCAACAGCGAGCTTCTGCATGGCTGTAAAGGCTGGTGCATACGCTGGAGATACAGTTCTTGCCATTTTACCAGTCAGAGCAAACACCCTCAGGTGATTATGCAGTCCTGGAAATTTCAAGGGAGTATAATGAGCAGGGATTTGCATCTCCCGTACAGCCTCGATTTCGTAGGCAACCTCTCGTTCTTGCTCAACTTCTTGAAGAGCCGATCCATGTACTGCTGTGCCAGCATCCTGGTAAGATTGACGTAAAGTTTCTAGCTTCTCCATGAATCTGCCGAGCTCGGGACAGAATTGTTCTTTCACCGTTGTGAGCTTTGGCTTTGCTGAATTTCCATAAAGCTCTTCCAGTGTTTGCTGCTCCTTTTGTAACAAGCATCGAACATATCTTTCCCGTTGTGGTGCTTTCGTCAAATAGTCTGGATCATCCAGCGCAGCTTGGGTTCTTCGGCAAAAGTCCGTTCCTTGGGAGAAGTACAGTGGTAGTAGCTGGTCCATTCCCCGGCATGTCTGCTCCAGTAACCAGCGAATGACGTCTGAAGAATTGATTTCGTTTGCAAATTGCTTGCCCCCAGGCAAATCACGGCGCATCTCAAGGATACTCTGACTGACTTCCGGAGGGGCAAAGAATACAAGGGACTGCGTAGTACCTAATTGACGTAGTCTCATGGCAGCTAGGGCACGTTAGCTTTTGGCTGCTGAAGAGGTTGTGTCTGGCGAGGTGAATTTCCCTAGCCATGTGTTTTTCCCACTTACCTTGAACTGTATGGTCCTTCGTCTGGCCAAGGCCGAGTGTTAAGGCTCCACAAGCATCGATTGGAAGTTTCAAGTCTGTTCCTCTAGTATGGGCCTCGTCCAAATAAACCCTAGGTTGCATGTAGTTAGCGGCTGTTGGGAATAATTTCACTCTATTTTTTTTAGGAGTTTATGGGAAAAGAATGTGAGTGACAAAGCATAGTACTCACAGACAATCACCCATGTTATCGGCGAATGGTGTCTCGACTAGGGAGACTGGACGTCGGGTGCTGTTGCGATAAATCACCATTGGCTTACTGCTTTCGTCGAAGAACACGGCAGCGACCGCCGCAAGGTCTATTTCCAGCCATTTTCTCACCAGGTTGAAGTTGTCCATTTCCAGAATTTGAGCACTAAAGAAGGGTCAGCGCCGATAAATGGGGAAGCCTGGTTTCCTATCTTGTAATGTACCCATAGCCCTCGAATTGTGTACATACCCGGCATCTATCAGAACTCGGATTCTCTCATTATGAATCATTTGAAGTAATTCTGATTCGGATATATGTTTCGAGAAGCGGTTTTCCGCAGGTATATATCGCCGATTCCGTGGTTCAAGTAGATAAGTCAGAACAAGTGCGTTAGTGTGAGACAAGCCTTCAAGATCGCCTTGTTGGACTGTGAGTGGAAGCATCCGCTTTCCATCGTTCGTGCCGCTGAAACCAGTAGTTAGTTGAATATTACTGTATTGGATTGTACTTGAAAACTCCATGTGTGGACTTCGTGTTTCTACAGAAAATGAGGGCAAGTCCCAGCCAGAAGCTTGGAGTTTCTATGTGACGCGGCTGTTAGAAACTTTCTGGAGCTTTTTCATGGAAGAGAGGAGTTCGTGTCGGAATTTGTTCAAAGACTGTCCTGGAAGGAAGGGGTTGTACCGCCAGTGACTTACAACTTCAAATTGCTTAGCGTGCCGAGGAAATACGAAGTTATTCAGAAAGTAATTGATTACGTTGACATTGTAGCGAACATGGGACCAGATCTCATGAAGCTGTGTTTCGTCGTCAACATTTATTGCACTCCAACTTCTGAGAGAATCCGGAAGGCTTGAAGATTGACAGAACATGTCGTAGACTTGAGTCGGGTCATTGGACTTTAGTACGTGCTCAAGTGCTTGGCGAAGGCGAGCAGGAGAGAGCCCACTGTAGTAGAATGCTAAACAAGTGAACATAATTGCAACATCAGGGTGCCCCCATTCTGCTTGGTCGCTTGGTGTTCCTTTCGCGTGGTAAGGGACTGCTACAGGATCTCGATCTGGATGTAGTCCATACTGCACGTTCCAGCGTCTCTTCAAGGTCATAAGAAGTATTCTGTGCACCAATAATCCTCTTAGCAGGTAAATGGCCTGTCGTAAAGCCGGCTTGTCCTTGAAAATTTTATGAATGTAAGTTGTAACCCTCTTTTTGGGTCTCTCCTTCGAGATGAAGTTGCCGATCATCTCGCGATCAGTTTCCGAGCAATCCGCAGGAAAGATGGATGTTTGGCCACTGCATATATCACCCACAAGTCTCTCCATCAACTCGTTCTCAACATCCGGACGCAGAAAGAAGACAGCTGGGAATCCAACCTCTCCCATTCGGAACTCAATGCTTTGAGGAAACTTCTGTTGCAGACTATGAAGATGACTGTTGACACGACCGAGGAGAGCTTCGGCTATTTCCCATCTCATAGGATGCCCATCGACGGCCTTTTGTGCTCCAGATGGATATATAAGTTGAGTTCGTAACGCCAGAATGCTGTCACATTCATCAATAATGTCACGAGCTCTCTGGGAAAGCCAACGTTCTGCATCAATCATATCGGCCGCTTCCAGGTTGCGTCCTTCGCAGAGCCGTTGGAGCCCCGACAACTTGAATGAAAGTAGATTCTCCGGAAGAGCAATGACAATCCCAGATGATATCTGCACATCTTCATGTATCTTTCGGAATGCCTGGACAGTGGGAGCATTCGTCGGGGTCTGGCGAGAGAATGGAATATGCCTCAGTTCTCTGCCAATGAGACCACCGAGTCTTGCATGAAGCAGCTGAGCAGTCTGTACTAGCAAAGATTTTGGAACAATCACTCTTAGAAGGTCTTTTCCATTTGCAAGAACTGCGGCAGCCATAGGCATGATGCATGAGGTTTTACCTAAAATAATGTCAGCCTATTTGTTATCTCGATATGTCTGCTGTCCGCAAGAACTACCTTGGCCCATGTTCATCTGCAAAACAGAGTTGGAGCCGGATTGAGGTGCAATGGTTGCTAACGCGACATTGACCTGATCTGGGCGAATGAGAAGGTTAGCATCAATTTCTAGCAGAAGCCAGTCAGGATAATTTTTCGGGTGCCAATTGGAATGTCCCTCATTTTCTTGCTCCTCTGCGAGTCTTTGTTTGTTGTCTTTCTGCAAGGCATCATCAAGCCGACAGACTCTTTGGCAGGATGTAATAGACAACGCGTAGTCGAGAATCACGTCAAGAACCCCGCTATCGAGCCCATTCCTCGTAACAGAACGTAGAGTCTCAAGAATTGGCACAGGCTTGGTAGCAGGCCAGAGCCCACCTTGTTTCAGCCAGTCAATCTGCTCTACATATTCGCTCTCCACCAAGGTCTCTACGCGGTGAAGCTCATGCCTGTATCTGAGGTTTGCCTGTTTTGCAGCTTTACGTAGCCATTCGGAATCAACAGGTGCCTGTCTCTCTTTTGGGCCACTGCCCTTGTGTTTTTGAAGTGCTCTCACACTCAAAGCTAGATCCTCGGCGTAGCGAAGCCTGACCGCAGATGATGAACTACTCACATCAGAAATGATTCTCGTGAGTTCTTGAATCTCAGGGAAGGGGTTTGAAAGCCCCGAATTGTTGAACAGGAACTGAGAACATGGCTTCTCAGGAAGAGCGGGCATTGAAAGTTTCTCGAACGTTGCGGTGGGCAACGATACATTCGAGCGTGGCTTGATGCGACGCAAAATCCGTGATAGCGATATAATTTCAGAGCCACGAGCCCGTATTGGATAAACGTCCACATTTTCAGTTTTCGGCGGCAAAGCAGATGTTGTTGATTTAGATCTTTTACTATTGTTGCGAACAATCAGCGTCAGCGGAAACTCATCAGGAAATAGAAGAGATACTCTCCACATACCTGTGGAGATCTAGAACGCGCTGCACTTGAGCGAGATAGGCCGACAACTCGTGATTCTGATACGCATGCAGCCATTTTGGACGAATGAGCTCAATTGCTTCTTCAACATCGATTAGAACTTCGGTAAGTAGGCCACCCCCTCTTGGCTCTGAGCACGGCCACTGATCGAGAAAAAAATCGGCTAAGATCACGGCATCTTTCAGCTGTTGCACCTCATGAGCATTCTTTAGCTTCCAGACTTCTCTTCTAAGCCGGGAGATTTTCGCGAGATCTTCTTCTGAGAATATTGCGGCATCGAACTCAGTGAAGCATTCTCCAATCAAGCTCAGAATTTCTTCGCGTTGAGGAGCACATTGATCTGCGAATTCCGTATAGATCAGCCATCGTGGCGCATCGATTGTCTTAAGATCTTTCACAGTACAGTATGCGATCAGTGTTCTGATCTTATCCATAGCTGTAAGACCAACTCCAGCTCCAAAGGCGATAGTTCCGAGCAAGAAACTGAGGGTATAAAGATCAGATGAGCTTGATTCTCGACAAAGATTCACCAATGGGCCCCAATTCTTATCCCATTGAATGTCAAGAAGGTCAGAAATTAGAACGTCCTCAAACTTTCCGCAGAAGCCGCGCAATTCTGGCCACTCTTGTAAGATGATAGCTAGATTTGGAGTCGTATGGAGAGAAGAGGGCCAGGACCGAAGGAGTCTCGTACATTCGAGAACATTGGCCTGGCACTGATTCACGATTACGCGATCTCTAGTCACATAGGGTTCTGCTTGGCTTGGCTTGATGTCATCCTCGTCCAGTGGTCTCTGGTATATTCGCCGTCTCGAATGCCCACGGCCAATCAAGTGAGATGATCCCGATGGTGCAGTCCATTCCATATGAGGTCCAGTTACATCGAATGCTGATAGCTCCCGAGATTTTATCAATATAGTATCAATGATCTCTCTGTACCCGTCGGATTGAATGTGAGTAGTCAATTTCTCGTTCCAGGTTGTCTTCTGCATGGTGCGAGATTTTGGGGGGTAGTAATCTCTTTGGGGAGTCAACCTTAGCATCAACCCGAGACCTCTGTACGCAGAGAGCGTGATCGGGCACCACGGTTGGCAGTGAGCAGATTTCAAGCATTGCATCGCCTCTTCTGTGCCTAATTTTCGACATCAGTCAATTGAAGCTGATGGATTCATGATCATGGATGTTTTGAGAGTCAAACTTACCTGTGCGGCCAGTAAGTGGATCTGGGACTACAAAAGAGGTGAGTGCATGATATGCAGCCTTGAGGTAGAGTAAACGAGGCTCCGCAGCACAATCTAAACGCCCCAGAACATCATTGATTAGAAATCGATCATACGACCCTTCATTTTTCACGACGGTGGTGATGTGTGGGCCACAGGGTTCAAAGCCGATAGTTCCAGTAGGTACTAAGACACTCCTCTGAGCCAAAGGCGATGAGAAGTAAAATTGCCCGTCAGGATTCCACTTCTTGGCTACTTCTCTTACAACCAGCTTGGATTGCAACCCATACCAAGTACCGCAATCCTGGTCCGCGTCAATCTCTACGTTGAGCTGAGAGCATTGAAGGCGATGTCTGTCGTTCACAAAGAAGAGCAGTTGTAATCGAGGAAGAGATACTATGAGTCTTTCAAACACCCAATGCATGCCATGCGGTCCTGGCACCAGAGACTTCGATTGGTATACCGTCAACTGTCGTCGGCTTTCGAAATTTTCAAACGGCTTCACGATGTGGCCAAATATAGTACTATGCGGATCAACAACGTAAATCTGATGGGTACTAGTTGCAGACCTCGCTTGGCTAAGACGAGTGTTCAGGAAAAAGTTGGTAGGTCTCGGTGTCCACCTACTTGGTCCTGCTCGAATCTCCAATAGTCCGGAAGCGACGTCTATCCAATGGTAACGTCCGTCAATCATCTCTCCTGGCAGGTCAGAGAATTCACCGGTGCCAAACACCTCAGGTGGAACGTATTCGAGAGTTGAGTTGCCGGCTCGAGCCTGGACGATGATCTGATTTTGTCGAGACCCAAGGTGAATGTGGTACCCATTCATTCTGAGTGCTAGCATGTACGTCATTCCAGGAAGCGAAGACTGATAAGTCAAGAGGTTTTGGCTCCCAAAGACACGTTTTACTACCTAAATGGTGTCAGATTTAGCATGTCTTTGAGGCAAAAGAATGAAGCAGAAACAGCCACAGATACTATGATGATATGAGAGAAGGAAATACGTACTTCGGAATCTCTCCACTCGGCCGACATCTTGCCCATCGGCTTACCATTTACAAACAGATGACCTTCCAAAAGACTTATAAGAACGAACTGTTTATCCGGTGCTCCGCCAGAAAGCATTTCAATCCAAATCTCCCAATCGTGTGAACTGGGCAGGAAGTCCACGCCAGAATAGTTCTCAGCCGAGTCATCTTCAAGATTAGGTAAGATATGCGAGAGGGCAGACGTGAGGCTTTCTGGATCAGCCTGAAGAAAAGATTTCAGGATACGTCGCATCTGAAATGTTGTCTTGAGGTCGCGAACCAAAGCAATTTTGGTGCTCTGGCTCATCGATAGTGGGTCGCTAGACATATTATTCTGAAGAGCGATAGAGCTCTCTACGAAGCAGCGAATGGCAGCGCTGTCCAAGGTACATTTTCCGTGCAGGTAGATGGCGAATGTTCGTCGGCAAAGCAGGGCTGCAGAGAACGCATACTGAGAGCATCTCCGAGCTGTGATCGCATCGTGTGTGTCTTGGATTACCGCTTGTAAAGAAGATATCCAAGTAACAGCGATCTTGCGAGCTTTCATGATAAATTCAATCGTAGATTGGGCGACTCCAGACCCAAAATCCAGCAGTCGAAGTCCAATGGTGATGAGCGACTCCATGCAATTGGCATCACGCCAGTTGGATGCGATGGCATCCAAGCGTTGATTCAGCATAGCCAACAGCTTTTTACAGAATACAGGGTCTATGAATATACCGTGAATCACACCTAAATATCCGCTCCCATTGTCGGCTCCCACTTGTAGTGCCAGGAACCTTATCAGGGCTACTGATGCCTCTGTACTGAAGTTGATATTAGACGATCCCAGCTCTACGAGTATTTGGGGCCAGCGGCGGGCTTTCCCAGCCATGAGAGCTTGAAACGACATGAACTCATGTGGGTTCACGCCATTGGGGCAATGGCTTTGGCTTGACACAACCTCATAAGAGGATGGTCCATTGGAGTCTGCGTTGAAAGAATCAAAACTATTGAACATTGAAAGCGGCGACGGTAACATCATTCGGCACTGGTGAGCGAAGCTGGGGCTCAGAGATGTTTCGCCCGGTGAGAATTTCAGACGATCGTCAAAGTACTTGAGTTTTGACCCCATGCCATTCGGGAAACAAACACCCGCTAGCGTCACGGGAAATCTTGTCGTCCGGTAATGCGATGTGAGTCTAGGCTTTTTGGTTCCTGCGAGGCAGAACTGAGAGGGGATTGAGTTACTGCAGGCTGTTATTATAGTGCACCAACACGCCGTGGGAATCGACCGGCTTACATTAGGTACGAGTATGACTCCAAACCCAAATATTTCTTGACGAAAACATGAGGCTGCGTCTCCCGTCTTGGTTGTGGCAAGCTAAATTTGATGTTCTTAGCGGGTGAATGATCCAATAATGTCAACACATGGCTACAGCAGGGAAGTACCTACGCCAGTGTGCTCAATATTCGCCAGGTTGATTCTCGATACGCTCGAAGAGGTACAGGACAGCCTAGCTCAAAGACTACTGACTTTGCCTGTACAAGATTGGTTGGCAATGGATGCTCGTGGATTACGATTCGAAACCGATTGATTTTTTCCTGAAGGCGGCATTTGCGGCAATCTTCGTCATGCGACGCGATTGCAGTAAGCTTGTCGACTACAAAATCGCACTAAATATATCCATCAGTAAGTTGGAGACTATGGGCCGTAGATCCGAGGCGAGAAAAAGAGCGAGGGATAATATACATACACAGGCTTCACTGTGATCCTGGACCATGGTCTCGAAAATATCTCTTTTCATAATCCATTCCTGTTCTTTCTTTTCGCGCAACGTCTCTGCCGTAGCAATTATTATCTTATGTAGCTCTTGTAGAGCAAGACTGTCTTTCGATTCATCAAAATATAGTTCTGCAAAACATCCTTTTGCGGGATCGTCAAAGATGGTCCTGGTAGTATTGCTGCAGGATATTTCTCGGCGTTTGAGATAAGTTCTGATATTCTGAAGACGCAGCATGTCTTTGACGCTAGCGATTTGCAAAACATCTAGGATATTTGCAGGAAAGCCTGAATTATAATTTTCCAAGAGTTTGCACATCATGATAGCAACCTTGTCCATATGCATCCACAATTCCATTACATTGAGAAGCATTAGACTCTTCTGCTCAGGATCATGATCATAGAACATAGAAACTTTGCCCAAGTATAAATTGATGTCCTGAGAAAGTTTCATGCATTGAGTCTCCAGATTTTTTTGTGGAGCTTGTGGGTGATTTAGCCCTTTCTCAATTTTCTCTTCGAATTCGGACAGCTCGAAGACAGTGGCGGCAAACTTGACACTTGGCTTCGCAGTAGGCGAACCAGAAATATGGCTTGTAGGTATGCCAGGTCGCGCAGTAGTGGGAGCCGTGGTGCGCTGCATCCATGAGTTGGCATTGCTGTTAAGAACTGCCCTCAGATATTGTCCACTATGACGCAACGAGAGATGATGGTTTGCAGCGCGCATTGGCATTTCCAGAATTTTGCGTTGAGATGATTCTTTAAATTTTTTCCAAGAGGTATTGATGTGAGCTGTAGCGGAACTGATAGACCTGCTGATAAATGAGCGGGAAGCAGCAAGAAGTTCCTGGTACTTGAGCACGGTTTGAGGAGATGCTCTATTCTTGTCATTCTCAAGCTTGACCATACGACGACAAAGCTTGGCTTTGAGGTGATGCAAAGTCTCCAGCGATAATTGTAGTGTGCAGTCGACGAGGAGCTGTGAAATGACCATGCACATCAAGAACTTGTAATAGATATGTCCCTCCTCCGCCCCAGACGTGATAATAAAATGCCGCTGGGCGGCTACACGAAGAGCCAGCCAGAATGGAGCGCGACGCCAAGGCTGCTCTCCACCATTGTTCCAACTGACTTCGTCTCTAACATGTTTGCGTAGCAGCTTGGGGTATATTCTCCGGCCCCCAATGCCAACCAGAATTGACATCAATACTTGAGCGACCAAGGCCGGGTTGACAGTATCCCGACTTTCGTACTCATACGAGCCATCTTTTATAACAGCGGCAGCGAAACATCTATGAGTCCCTCGTCAGTGTATTTTGACTAAGCTTGAAGTCATGTAGACGTGGGATTTTGCATAAGGTCAAGTTTACTTACTTGACAGACTCTGAGCTCGCTCGCTCAAGCAATGTGGCAAGTTGATTTTGAAATTTTGGATCATCGAAGGTGGCAATTGGGATCGCAACAGAGTTTCCCGGAAAGTCCCATTGCAGAGGGCCTTTCACGGCAAGAACAGGTTCTGATAGCGGGGAGACCTCGAAGACCTCGAAGACAACCTCCTCGCCGTGTGTGCTATCTTCTCGACCTCGAATTAGAAGGGCAGCGTTCTGCTCAGCTACGTGGGCGAGGATGAAGTCAGAGGTATTGAGATGCCGAAATGCATCCAAGAGTGAAGACTTCATCAAGCGTCCGCCCAGGTTGACGCGTCTAGCAGTGTTCAGAGATCGTTGCAGAGACTCTCCGACAGTTGGGTCAAGAATACTGTCGGGAAATTTAGCAAGAGCCGCTGACAGTCGCCCAGCCAAAGCATCTCCGATATTGTTGAGGTTTTCCTCTCTCCTACCAGGGAGCTTCGTGGGAAGCGCGACGTGATTAAACACGTCTTCCAGCAAGAATGATTCTGAAGGCAGTGCTGCCGCCATGGTGAAGATCAGGGTTTTGTTTGTACAAAGATTTACTGTACAGACAAGGTGGTAGGTTAGCTTGTGGTTGCGAGGAAGTGTTGTTTGTTGAGATCGTTGAACTGGGGAATTGGAAGAGATGACAGCGGCCATGCTAGCGCGGAAAATACCTACTCACCTTTTAATCTGGGGCATACCCACTCCTTTCTTCTTCGATGAGGAGGGAAATCGGTTGCACCAGAAGAGAACATCAATAATGATATACACGGTGCAAACAAAAAAGCTGGTGCGCTATCACGTGATCCTGCAGGTTCCCGGGCTCCAGGCCACGGCCTCATCACGTGATGCAACATCTCGTCGCTTATGATGCAGCCCCTTTCTTATGTAAACATACCAAGCACTCCAGGCGAACGGCGACAGTATACTCCTGCTTCACCATTCCACCCTCTCACTGGCATCGGAGTGCTAATTCGAGGATTAGGTATTAATTACACTTGACTTGTGAGTTTATCTAGAAGTAATGTTCGCGGCAAAGACACAAGGAACATTGGTATGCTTTTTTGTCTACGCCACATTCACTCCTTCCATGCTTTTTTCACCACCATCACTATTGCATGCATGGTAAGCTTTCTATCTTCATCTTCTTCCAAAAGAATCATCCAATTAAGCTTGCATATCGTCAAGATTACCAATAACTCTGCTTGCCAGATACAGAATGGCTTGGGATGATGCGACAAACCCGACGTTGCTGGACGATGGCAAGTGACACCTTGCCGAGCAATGTATCCATAGCTGACAAGACACCTAGACAATGTTCTGGTATCAAGCGCTTCACTTCTCTTACAACTCGGATACCTGAACACATACCAATGTCATGTTCGGCGGCAGAAAGCAGGTAAAACCACACGTAGGGATTAGGATCCAGCTGACATCCTGTCCAGACAACATTTTGAGACCTCTCTCCTCATTAGCGGTTATGTCCCTAATGAAGGGGCAGATCAATTTAACCCCCGACACAGTCAATTTTCAAGGGTTTCTTGACCTTCCTCGAGAAATTCGAGACAAGATCTATAAACTACACTTTCACGACCAACAGACACACATATTACCAAGGCAATAAAGGCTGCTGCTCAAGCTACGAATGTCGTGAAGTCCCTATCGAAACAGCAATTACACGCTCATATTTCTCATTTCCTTTCATGCGAACGAATCAACAGGTACTGCGAGAATTTCAAGACCTGATAATTTCTCAGGTGAGTATCTCTCGCCATTTTATAGCTCAAGGATTCAACCAAGAGGCATCGGTTATGTATTCCGTTGATTCTAGATCGTTCAAGTTGCAGAATTTAAGTATTGACGCTATGATTATGGTTGGTATCTCCAGTTTGACTGCATCGTTCAAATGAACGATTTTTTTCGCGTCAGCAGCAAGAACTCGGTGTATTTTAAGATTAATGTCGCAGCCGTTAAGTTTACTGTACGTATATACATCCACATTTCTGGCCTCGGATCTAGGATCCCTACAGATCTATGTGGTCTTCCTAGCATTATAGCTATCTCCTGTGGATCGCGGTATCGAGTTCGAGGCCATTCTTGCAGAGCCCGAGCTCCCGTGACTATTCGTTGTCCTTGATCTTCTTAGGATACCGAGCTGAGATTTTTGAAGTACAGAGGAGGTGGAGAATGGAATCCCACTGCCGGAAACGCCATAAACCGGCTCCAAACTCTTCCCAGCTTGAGAAGCCCGTCAATCGACATCACCCCTGTGATACCTATGCGAGCCCGTCAGACTTATCTGGAGAAGCTTCTCAAAGATGACGCTACCCGGGACATTGCCTTCAGAGTAATCGACGCGATTGGGTTCGACGAGTTACTCACCATCCGGGGCTTGGTTGGGCACGTGAAGGTTCGTCTGACTGGGAACTGGTCAACGTCTCCAGGCTTTCTCAAGACGGAGACTTGGTTCGGCAAGAATGCCTACGTGACAGCTTAGAGCAAGGTATTTTCAATCTTATGTATAGATTTACAGATATCCATAATATATATACTAGCAAGTTTTGCGAATTTGAGTAATCTATCTAAAGGATCTTAACTTTGGAAAATCGCGCGCTCGCGGAATGCCTATTCTGCTAAGTCGCTGCTTGCTAGTAACTTAGCATCTATTATTTCAGACACGTAGTCGATATCGATTCTAGTGAGCCCTTATGAGTTTGAATTATTGCTGATTTCCGACATTATAGAAATCTGATATTCGAATAGGCAACGGGAAGTCAGCACATCCCACAAGCGAGTAAACAGAGCGAGCTATGCCAACCCGTCCCTTTTTACCGCAACTAGCATAACGGTTCATGAAGTCTCAAAGCCGATAGGAAATAGAAGTAACGAAATAACTTACACCCCTACTCCTCTAGCCCACCCTCTAGAGGAAATACAAGCTGATTCCATGTTTGCCATACCTGCCTAGGAAGCTACATCCCCTAAATGCGAAAAGCCAATTACGAACTTGGGACTTGGGACTTGCAACTTGCGAGGGCTGCGAGAGGTCGTATACACTTTTACTACTCACTGCTATCTCGTTCCTGCTATCGACGAAAAGGCGTCTATTACACAACTCCGCACCATTAGATCTCCGAGCTGCCTAAAGTTCACTTTTCTGGAGAAAAAAAAAAGAGTAAAAAAAGAAGCGAGAATAGAAAAAAAGTAGAAGCAAAAGAAAGAACGAAAAAAAGGGAACAAAAATAGAATCAGCGAGGGGGCATACAACGTTGACCATCCCGCAGACCATCGTTGGTGCTCGTGATCGCAATCGCAGCCTTCCTCAATGGTAAAGCAATAGCAACTTAATGAGAATGACCAGGAAAAGCAGCGGGGTAGATTCCGCTCACACAGTACTAATCTTTGAGTTCGGGGTTTTGCTTATTTTGAACCGGACGCGTGGGGTCTTGGTTGCTTTTGTAGGTGGGTAATGAATGGTAGGAGTTTCACATTTTACATCGGTGATGCCAAGGAACATTCATTTTCCGACTCTCCTTTTCTTGCTGAGAAGAGGCTCAAAGACGGAATAACAACCTGTGTAATGTATTATGAGAGCCTAGAATCTAATTGGATGTAAGCAGATGCATGAAACTCCGCCGATGCAGATCCAACGCACGCGTATGCCAAACATCACATCGCCTCCACTTCTTACGCGAAGCTCGTCCCCCCCGTTCCAGCACCAACGTTACTAGCCGCCAACCCGTTGCTCAGCTTCCTGCCGCCGCCCGGCCCGACACTGCCCCCGCGGACACCGATCGGACTGCTCAACCTGCGCTCCCTCCTCTCTTTGGCCGTGCCGCTGAAGCTCGGCCCCAAGATCGTGTTCAGGTGCTCGTCCTCTTCGAAGACGAGCTCATCGCCGGCCATGATCTCGCCGGCGACCTCTTCGTCAACCGTCGGCAGCAGATCCTCCTCGTTATTATCGTCCTCAGTCTCGCTCTCAGAACCGACTTTGCTGAACCCCGGCATCTCGACGAGGTACCAGATGGGTATGGCGCCGATGGTGGAGATGAGCGCGAGGAGAAAGTACGGCGTGACGACGTACCCCCTCTCCAAGCCCCAGGTAAAGGCGGCTCCGCCCAGCGCGGGACCGATCGCGCGCCCGACAGCGCTGATGGAGACCGCAAAACCATTCAACGTGCCCAGGATCCGGAGCGAGACGGCTGAGTTGGTGAGGAGAATGATGGAGCAGGGGAATGCGAAGATGACGGCAAAGGATTTGATGATCAAGACGGCGAAGATGGTTGCCTGCTGCACATTACTGTCTTGGAGGAGCGCTGTGTAGGGCGTGACGATGTAAACGAGGGGGAAGGCGATGGCGCAGCATTTGAAGCAGTTCAGTATCCCGAATTTACGGGCCGTGGGTGGGAAGACGAGGAATTGGATGAAGCATCCGACGAAGCCGTACATTGTGAAGAGCACCCCGATCTTGCTGCTGCCGAGCCCGAAGCCCCCGGAGAATTTGAAGGGCAGAGAAGTGTTGGTGCTAGTGGGGACCTGGCGCGGGTTGTGGAGGAAGACGGGAAGCAGCTGGTCGTAGGCGATGGAGTGGAGGGCGAGGAAGGTGTAGGCCGTGAGATTGATGACTGATTGCCGCGTGAAGACTTCGTTGAGAGTTGGACGGGGGAGGGCGGCTTTGGGTGTGGTTTTGGAGTTCAAGGATCCGTAATTGAAAGAGTCAGAGCCCGCGGAGGTGGGCCGGAGTAAGGAGGCTGCGGATTCCGAGTAGCTTGTCGAGGGGCGGCGATAGGGCTTATGTTTGCGGATACATGGTGCGGATCTGATGGCTGTGGTGAGTTTCGCGCCTAGGACACGGCCGTAGTCTTTGGAGTGGCGCTTGGTTTCTAATGTTTCCTACCAAAGCTTAGCGAGGAGTTCTTTAAGAGGATGGAAGGAGTTTCTTCACCGCAAGGAACAAAAAACCGGTGGTAATTCCAATGAGAAACAGAACACCAGCCACGAGATTCGGAAGAGCAAAGGGAAATTTCATCAGGAACTTGCTGCGTCCAAACAGACCCGGGAAATTCTCGGCAGGCTTAGCGAAGAAGCCTCCAAACGACGGGCCAAATATGGATCCCAGAGTCCACACGAGGGGCATTATTGAGAATGCTCTTGGCTGCAATTCCTTCTGTGGCACCATTTCTGCCACCATCGTACGAATGATGCCCACTAGTCCGGATCAGCGATGTCTTGTCGACCGCGGGAGAAGATGTACCGTTCCCATTACATCCACCTGCAAAAGATCTGGCAATAATGGCCATAGGTAAGCTGGTAGACATTCCCCATATGATGCACGAAGTCAGAGTCAACGTCAGTCCAGTCAGGATTGTCGGTTTGCGGCCGTATCTATCGGATGCTCGTCCCCAGAGGACAGCAGTCAGGCATTGTGAGAGGGAGAATGCAGCAGATGTCATTCCTGCCCACCATGCTACGTGCTCTTTATGTACACCAAAGCTTTCTATCATTTCAGGCTGCAGACATGTGAGTGAGCTGATGAACAGGAAAATTTATTGTGGAAAGTACCAGTACGCACCAAGTAGGGAAAAACTGATGTTAGAGCCACTGGTTCTGCGAATCTGCATATCGCTGAAAATATCTTAGTAGTGAGCCGAAGCCAACAAGAACGATCCCCCCGGTATGAAGATAGCAGTAGTGCGAATATTTACTTGTTCTCCTTGAAACGCGAATTAAGTCACGACAGCTGACCCGGCCGTGACCTGTACCGCTGCTAGCACATGCGGAACCAAAATTTGGTTAAATGATTTTGTCATAAAAAGACAAGACTCCTTGAATATGACAGCTCAGAACAGTAGCCCAAAGATGGAGGAGAGGGTATATTTCCACGACTTCTGGCATGACTTGCCAAGCTGGCATTGAAATTTACCCTTTCCCCCTCCCCCGTCACTTTGGAATCGCTCTGGTGAGCCACCACTGGGGAAAAGTTGGCAGCAGAGTCTTGCAAAACGAGATGGAAAAAACAGACAACTTGACGGTAACCGAAAGCATTGCAGAAACTCACCGAGAATTGCTAGCTGTCTCGCAGGGAGCTTCGGATCTCCATGTGCCTTTCTTCTCACCATCGTGCGGGCGGTCAGAGAAACCTTGCTCAAACCACCACTGGACCGTATCGCTGGCGCGTCTGCCGTCCGAGCCTGAACAAACGCAAGATTTGGATGTAGAGAGAAGGAAGAGTTGATCTTGAGCAAGACTGGGGTAGATGTAGGGAAAAAGGTGAAAAGCAGAGATGGAGATGGAGATGGAGATGGAGAGCGCAGGATATCATGAGTCGGTCAGATAGACGCGAGCTAAAGTCCTTACCTAAGGCCTTTCTGATTCGGCAGCGGAGGATGCAAAAAGATGCCTCGACTCCGAGGCTTCAGTTAGGTAAGTCAGAGCTTCGTTCGATTGCCCGCACTCTCGCTTTGTTTTCCCCGCCGCGAGGGCCCGTGATGGTTGAAGCACGTGACTGATCACGAGACGGTGCTTGGCCGGGGGCTAGGCTGCGGCGGATCCAAGGTCTAGCGGGCTGGGAGTTGCGAGAAAATGCAACGCTACCCGTGGGGAATCAAAGATCTGTGCATGTGTACTATGGCTCCGGAACATCGCTGCGAAGAGGGAGATGACGACTTGATACCTATACGCGGTGTTTGCTGCGCATCTACAAACTCTTAAAGAGTCTGTGGAGCCGAGATTGAGTCCTTTCGACTGCGAAACAATTATACCCTGAGTCGAATAAAGCCAGAGCTTTCGAAAACGTAGGAATGAAAAATTTTCTCTCTACTACATTACCTTTTCTTCGAATACCCTCTACTCTCGACCTCTACTTGCGCACTTTGGAATTATTCAAATATATACCTACGATCGAAGGAAAGGGTTAACAGAGGATATAAAGGGGGAAAAGGCAGGGTGTAGTATCTAAGGAGGAGGAGGAGGAAGAGAAGGAAAAGGATACAATAGACATTTTTTATTTAAAGTCGATAAGAAGATCATAATCCAGAGCCGCCGCCGGCTAATAAGACGCTTGATGTGATCAAATAAATAGCCGCTATTAGCGTAAAGGGCTTGTCCTAGTATAGAGGTCCTAAGGCGACTCTATTTACTAAGGCACCTTCCGAGAACGTGCTCGCCTTAGACCTAGAGGGAACAACTGTCGATTGAGGTACGGGTTAGATTCTTATTCAAGGGGGGAGTCATTGGTATAATAGGCTGAATAATAAAGACGCAAGGAGTTTTTCAGCTAGTATCTCCTTGTATATAAATCCGACTATAGCATTTCCCGCTCGTGCTACATAGTGTAGATCTGATCTAGTGCATTAAAAGGGGGAAAATAAAATCGCTGTGAAGACGCTCGGGCTCGGATTCCAGCCTCGGAGATGACTAGCCCTACGTGATCCAGTGGGGTCGGCATCGGCACTGGCAACGGCATCGGCACTGGCATCGGCATCGGCACTGGCATCGACATCGGCATCGACATCGGCATCGGCACCGGCATCGGCATCAATCTTGCCCGCGCTTGACGTTGTCGCCTCCGAGGGCACGGGCCGCACAGCCAGTAACCACAGAGCTCTAAGCTCCCCCCACCTTCCCCGCGCGATTGCGTCAGTTCGCGCCTTCCCTCTCCCGGCGTCTGATTGGAGCTTCATCTCGAAGCCTGATCGTACTTAACTGTGGAGGTGCGTCCCTCAGATAAGGATAAGGTAAGCATTGCGGCCGAAAGCTGCTTTCCTGATTTTCATGTCCAGTCCAACCAACCCAACATAACCTCTGTTTGTTGTCAACCTTTTATTGCTGCGACAAGTACATTCCAGTGGTTCGTTGAAACCCAGTACCGGTTGAGTCCAAGCCAGGACCTGAATAGCTTCATCCCTCTCTGACCACCAACCACCAGGCGACAGAGGTCCCCTATACTGATCCAGCCATGGGCAGACGCTGCATTGACGAAAAGATGAACGAGAGGTCGCCCCTCATCACGACGGTCCGCATTGCCCCTCGACCGCGATATCCCCACGGCGTGGTCCGCAGATTCTGTACAGTTGCCCTGGGGTCCTCACTCATCGCCCTCGTCGTCGTTTTCCTCCTCCCAGTGGCGTTCCTCTCGCGCCGGCCTCATCGACACCACCACAATTCATTGCCCCACACGAGCGCCGTGACGTACAAAGAGCTGCAGCAGATCTTGCTGGAGACGCCCAAGGAGGAGAAGGCTCAAGAATGGAGCAGGTACTATACAGCTGGGCCCCACTTGGCGGGGAAGAATTTCAGCCAGGCACTTTGGACACAGGAGAGGTGGGAGGATTTTGGAGTCAAGGCAGATATCGTTGCATACGACGTCTATATCAATTACCCTCTCGGACACCGCCTTGCGTTGTACGAGAGGAAGAAGACGAAGGACCTGATTGGTGGGGAGACCTGGAAGGTTAAATTCGAGGCTAGCTTGGAAGAGGATGTGCTCGAAGAAGACCCCACGTCTGGTCTCGAGAGTCGAATCCCTACATTCCATGGATACTCTGCGAGTGGGAATGTTACCGCGCAATACGGTAGGCCTTTTCTGAGCTGTACTCCCTTTCACGGGCTGTCTCGGGAGGTTCGAAAATGATCTGTTCCCAAACATACTCCCCATGTCCAGTCAGCCCTAGCGCTTCCAAACGTTTATCGACGAAGAAACACTAATCGAGCTCTTTCTCTAGTTTATGTCAACTATGGAACGTACCAGGATTTTGAGGATTTGCTGAAGGCCAATATCAGTTTGGCGGGCAAGATTGCGTTGGCGAGGTATGGCGGAATATTCCGTGGACTGAAGGTCAAGCGAGCACAGGATCTTGGAATGGTGAGGTTGGCTCTTCCAGCAGTCCTAGGGCCCAAATTTGGGTTGTAGGGGCAATCGGAGTGTCCCCCTCACCCCTATAACCTTTTAATTGGATGAATTATTAACTTGAATAGATTGGAACTGTCATTTTCACAGATCCTGGAGATGACGGAGACCCAACCGACGAGAACGGAGTCGATCTTTACCCGAATGGTCCTGGCAGAAATCCAAGCAGTGTACAGAGAGGAAGCACTCAGTTTCTGAGTGTCGCTCCCGGAGACCCGTAAGTAGCCCAAGTCAACTATCATGATAATCCTAACATCGTATAGAACGACTCCTGGATACCCCTCGAAGGTGACTTATTCAGTGCTCTCCATATCACTTCCGCCTTGGCGATGTCATCTGAGTTTCAATACTAAGCGGTATGCTTTGTTATTCGAATCAATACTGACATGGATGTAGCCTGGAGTCCCCCGTAAGCCGGTTGATACCGCCATTCCCTCAATTCCATCGATCCCAATCTCTTACGTTGATGCAATCCCCATCCTCCAGGAATTGAACGATCATGGTCCATCAGCAAAGGATTTCAACAAGTGGTGGACGAAGAATACCGGCCTAGGCTATAAAGGCGTCAAGTACAATGTCGGCCCTTCGCCAGATGGTATCATGCTCAATCTGGTAAATATACAAGAATATGTAACCAATCCATTGTGGAATGTTATCGGCGTCATCAATGGCACCCTTCCTGATGAAGTCATTGTTATTGGCAACCACCGTGATGCGTGGATCGCAGGTGGTGCGGCCGATCCAAACTCTGGCTCCGCTGCTCTTAACGAAGTACGTCTTCCCATCTTGTCTTCTCCATGTTTCGTCTCTCCTCGGATACCGGAAATGGTAACCAACCTGAACTTCCTCCAACCTAGGTCATCAGGTCCTTCGGCGTCGCACTAGCCAAAGGTTGGAAGCCACTACGTACCATCGTTTTTGCATCATGGGACGGGGAGGAATACGGCCTGATCGGCAGCACAGAATGGGTCGAAGAATACCTGCCCTGGCTCTCGCGCGCGAACGTCGCATATGTCAATGTTGACGTGGCGACTTCTGGCCCCTACTTCGGATCTTCTGCTTCGCCACTTTTGAACAAAGTCCTGTATGAGGTAACATCTCTCGTGCAGTCGCCGAACCAGACAGTGCCCGGTCAAACTGTTGCTGATGTCTGGAATGGTCATATCTCCACCATGGGAAGCGGCTCTGATTTCACAGCATTCCAGGACTTTGCAGGCATTCCCTCAATTGACTTTGGGTTCTCTCAGGATTTCAAGAACAAGACCCATCCCGTATATCAGTACCACTCTAACTACGACTCTTATTACTGGATGAGCACGTATGGAGACCCAGGATTTCATTATCACATTGCGGCTGCTAAGCTATGGAGCCTGTTCACTGCTAGACTAGGTAAGGATGTTCGACTCTATTATTGCCTCTTAGAGCTCCTGCGCATACGACACTGTGATGTTAAGCGAGGATAAATGCTCACTTGAGACCAGCCGAGTCACCTGTGATTCCCTTCAACGCCACGGAATACGCCGTTGCCCTTGACGGTTACATCTCCAAAGTCGAATCCACAGTCGACGCTGCCATCCTCGGCATCCAATCCTCAGAAGACGAAGTCTCCGCGCGCTTCCGCCCCACGCCTTCCGCCTCGACAGGCTCCCTATCCACTTTAAAACTCTCCTTGGCCAAACTCCACGACGCCGCGCTTCGCCTCACAGAGGCAGCACAAGCTCACGACGCGTGGGCACTGGTCCTCGCCGAAGAGGCCGGCGAGGACATCCCGTGGTGGAAATGGTACAGCAAGCTCAAGCTATACTACCAGATTCGTCGCGCCAATGATAAATACAAGCTCATCGAGAGAAAATTCTTGTATGACGCGGGCTTGGATGGCAGGCCGTGGTTTAAGCACGTCGTCTTTGCCCCGGGCTTATGGACGGGTTATAGCGGGGCGGTGTTCCCAGGGCTTGTGGAGGCGATCGAGGCCAGGGATTATGAGAATGCGGAGAAGTGGGTGGGGATCATAGAGAGCAGGCTCGAGAGCGCTTACAGCAGCCTGAAGTGAGTTGCCGAGCGCTTGAAATGCGTTTGTATTTGTATTCGCACAAGCGCTCTTGGCGAATCGCCAGTTGGCATAGTATCAGTATCGTGAAAATCGCCAGATCCTGGAGATGTATTGAGAATAATTAGTCTTCTCGCGGGAGACGGCTATCATGGATACATTCGTTTGAAGAATACGTGCGAGATAAGTACCTTATCGCAAGTTATACCTGCAAGACCTCGGCAGTGCACTAAGAGCGGGAGCGGGAGCGGGAGCGGGCCGTGATGTTTAGCCATATAATCCACACACCGATCACCATTCCCCTGTTTGTCTAATCTCTGTTCTCTGTTCTCTGTTAACAACCACGTGGACGGTCGGTGATTCGAGCTGTGTCTTGTGGTAAGATCTATAGAGCTGGACTTAGTGTGAGAGTGGGAGTAGTAGATGCCTAGAAGTTATTGGAAGTGGAGCAGGGACTTGCTTGATTATTGTGTCGAGTGTGAGCTCACTATCTCGCATGCGGGGTGCTTTCCCATGTTGGGTTTCATCCTGCGAGCCGTGTACGTCTTTATTCTTCTTGGTATCTCCATAATCGATGGGAGGAAGCCGTGTGGAGTTCACCTCTGGTGTACACGCCTTAAAACCTTGGTTTGGAGGTATGCATGTAAGCTTTCTGTTTATACTGATATCTACGATCTTTCCACGGCTGGGGTGTCAGCTTTCAGGGTAGGGCAGAGCAGAGGGAAATACACCAATAGCTTGTTATGATGCGGTCGAGGGTTGAAATTTTGTGTTGATAGTACAACACTGCTAGTAGTATTGACTTTGTGCCCGCAAGTATACTGTTACTCGATGAAAATTGTGAATAGAGATTAATTGTCCAGTATGGTGACCGGAAGGCAAGGACGTGGGGAGAAAGGTTAAACAACAAACAATTGCTGCGATTTAGCTTCTCAATTAGAGCCTCCTGTCTCAACACTTTGAGCAAATTCTATTAAATCATTATGAAATCTCCGAGAGAGAACTGCAATGCCAGGTTTAGATGTCACGAGTAAGGCCAGTGCAATAGAATATACCTGGCTTTTACGAGTCGTTCCGCTGATCTCGTAGGATAACAGCTTCTTAGATGATATATTGAGTGCGTGTTCGACCAACGTGCGCTCATCTAGACCAAAGGCTGGAAGCTCCAGGATTTTAGCAAGAAGCATCGCTCTCGCCGTGAGTTCCGTTGAAGGTCGACATTTCGGCAAACGTCATACCAACTCGCTGGAAGCTCGCAACTAGATATGTGCGAGGTACAAATATTTGTCTCGAGAGCAAGAGAATTTTCCATCCTCCTCTCCTACGGCATAGGGCTCGAACTCCATCTTCAGATCGGCGTACTAGGACAGGAGCACTTCCTCTGAGTGGTGCGCCTCGAACGCGTCGGTGAACGCGCTTTGCAAGACGCGAGGCTGCCTCTCAGCCACTTTCTTTGGAAGTCGTCATAGAGATACTGCGACATGCAACAAAAAGCTCTATTTTTCTCGGTACACCCGCTTTTACGTGCGACGGCCATGAGCGGCGGCCGAAAGGGGAAAAGAAAACAAAGACGCGATTTGCAACAGTCGGAACGTCGGCCGCTCGCTTGCATAGAGACGGAAAACAGCTTCCTGTTTGGGCTTGGAGAGATGTGATTGGGGCTTGTCTGCGAGCCGGGAGAAACCATGTGATATAAATATTCGATTGCCATAGCAACTAAGAATCAGATGGAGAGAGGTGGGAATTATTAAACCGACATAATTCTTATTGCTCAAGAGGGTCTTGACATAGACTCAAGCGACTTGGATTCAATGCAGAATAGATCACGTGGGCAACAAAAATGGAACTCTTTATCATTACTGCCTTCGAAACCTAGAAAATAGCTAATGTTTTGTCATTTCTCCTCTAGTCTACCTGGAGAGGCTCTAATCAGGTCAGAGTCTCAATTGTTTACCTTGGGATACCAGAGTAGATCACTGGAATCTTAAAATTAACCGTACAAGCGTGAGGCCCAAGAAACTCTATTATATTCTATTTTCAGCTTTATGAATTTTAGCCGATTGTAATGGGTAAACCAAGGTACATAACTGACTTGAACTCTCCGTTCCCATCTCGACACTCTCCACACTAATTTCAATTTCTACGAAGCTCTTTACATCCTCTCTGAGATCTCAGCTGAGCGCATAAATTTCAAAATCAAATCAACGGCGCTCCCAAGGTCCATCAGGGGCATCCCACAGCAGCAGCCTTCTCATGTTGGCAGACTCCCTCTCTGCTGAAATTGGTGCTACGCTAATACCTGGACTAGGATACGATGGTTTGTCAGCTTCTTGGAAGGCTGCGTCGATCAGAAATACTCAGATTGTAGATTGCTATTTCCGTAGAGATGTACTTTGAAGCAAGCACTTGAAGAACCACGTACTAGTAGCAACTTCGGAACTTAGGCGCTATTGTCTCAGTAACTGCCAAGTCAACTCGGATCCTATGGAGATGATTGTTGTTCTATTCCTGCTGCACGTAATGAAGGTCCTTTGCTAAAGCCTTGAGAGATAGGTCTTGCTGCGTATCATGAGCTCCATGATACGGAAAAGGGCAAGTCCACCAGTGGCGAGTCTAGAATTTAAATTTCTTAAGGTAAGGCGGAGAGAAGGCATGCGGCCCATCTCTGTCTTTTCATGATCCATTTACTCATAACTGACAAGGCAAGCAATCGCTGGAATTATCACGTGATGTTTATATGTGAGGATCACAAGGATGGGTTATCTTGGAGGGCTCCTGAACTATAATAGGGTGGATGTGTTTGAAACTGGCGACTGCTCTCCCTTGGTCCAGAGCTTCTTCGAGATTCGGGTGCAGGATGAATCAGATAAGATGATCCGTCGGCTGGACTCGTCTTTAGTTGTAAACAATACCAGAATTTACAGGCGCACATGTTATAGAAACTCAGTCATTTTCAGAAAAGCGACAAGATTACAATTAGATGAAGTAGAGTGCTGAGAAAATGAACTGATAACTAGGAATCGTTGAATGTTTTTATGCGGTCTTGATTCTAGACTCTTTCCACTTGACCTAAGCATTATTGGAACGCTTCTTTAACTAAATACAAGTGGGGCTTAAGAATACTTCTGCCTAGCGCCTTATTCCTCTCTCTCTCTCAAAAAAAAGTCACGCTAGCTAGTCGAACTATAGGTCACACTTCTCCTGTCAGCCATATAACCTTGGATTCATCTGCATCTCTGAAGAAGCTCGACACCCAAGGGAACTCGAGAGATCTTCGCATTTCAATGTCTATAAAACCCTTGAACACCCAAGCTGGAGCCTAAAATTTCTGTAACTAACACAAACCACCTAAAACCGCCCAAACTGCCCAGTCCAGGAACGCGTGGGAGGAGGAAGAGGAGCACCATCTATCCACTTCCCTTATATCAGCCACTTCACCTCACCTTAGCCTACACCCAGCACCTCTGCCAGCGATATCCGGCCGCACAGTCTGCAACGAAAGCCTTTTACCTTCTGATCAGCTACCTCAGCCGCTTCGCCTACCCAGAAATGGGATCCGGTCTACCTCGGCCGCTGTGCTCATACCTTCGCAGCCCCGGCCCTGGAATACGAAGATCACCCCAGAAGCCCCTGTCCACGGGATTTACTGAGATCGAGTTGCGAGTATGATTATCGCGAGGGCCTTTCTATCATGTTGAAGATTATAATTGGCGCCGGTGAAGTGGAGTTCACGATGCGGAGGCAATTATGAGCAATGTGTCGGACTTCAAAATAGCTTGCGGCGAGATTGTAATTATCGGCAGATAAGTGCCTTACATCTAATCGCTTACATGACTCATGTGGTTTAATCAAGATAAGATTCGCCCTGAGACACAATGATTATCTTTGCGAATCAGACTGACTTTCGGTTCAAATAGTGGGATTCAGGAGAGAAAAGTAAACATCGCTAATATCAAAGACGATAGCCCATAGCATCTTCCTCGGCTGGCTCTTGACGCGATCGATCGATCATTCAAGCGAGCTTACCGAGCCTGCCAAGTGTTAGAATATACAAGGATTGGAGATTAAGGCTTATGTAATCATACCTTGTATATATACTCCTGTAGCTCCATAGAACTCCATATCCCAGTCTTTAGATTCTGTCATCGAGGTTGGTGCCCGCACTTCACAATTCTCCCAAACCTCGGCGACGACCAATCTAGCAGCCCAGTTAGTACCAACTACAGGCCGAGGGTTAATGGATTGAGTGCCCTTCACGCCTCCGCCACGGCCCGATATCACAAACTAATTGAGTCTTACTTATTCGGGGACATGGTACAGCCCAGGAACTTCCACAATACCATCATGGACGCCCTCATATTCCATTTCCTCCTCACAAGCATTGATGACGAGAAGTTGGAAGAAAATGCGGATTCTACGGACCCCCATGCTCCTGGCTGTGGATTATTCGAGAGCTTGCTGGCAGTATGCCTACTTCTCGTAAGCGCAGACTAGTGGATGATGTGCTTCCAAAGCCTCAGGAGAGACCGGCGGGTCTTTACTATGAGCTTCATGATCATGCTAAAACTTACTCAAAGAGTGATGAGTATACGTTTTGGCAATGAATAACGGTTTCGAGCACGATCATTGCGGGGCTTGGTTTGGGTACGTGGGCGATAGGAGAATAGAGTTCCGCTGATAAAGCAATACTTTTCTACTTACTGCAAGGCATAAGCTCACCCAGCAATCACCGCATGTGCTTGCGACTTGCGAACTCGTGGAGCTGCAAGTCAGGGAGATTCTCCAAGTGGTGAGCCGAAGCTTGTAAAATTCCATCCCAGAGGCTACCGAGCTCCCTCAGTAGAAAGGCTCTGTTGATCACCTCAGGCGCTAGCTACATAAGCAGATCCTTAGAGCCTGAGGCTCCTGACTGCGCAACAGAACTTCTACTCGGTCCTCAAACCCGGGGTTCTCATAACAGATGCCCAAAGTAAACAAAGCAATGCCACGCCAAGCTTCGCATTAACAACGTACCATAGCAAGAGACTTACAGACTCTACTAAGCAGACGTGACAGCACGATGCAGCTTAGAAACCCTCCTGTTGTCATTTTGAAACCGCGGAATCTCTGGAGAGCGTGCTGATCCCCACAATTTGAAACGTTGCAGTGAATAGGGGTGATTCTTTAGCGAGCGCGGGGCGCTTTACGGCTTAAGCGAAACCTCGAGTCTCGACGCTCAAGGAGGGATACTTGATCTGCCTACGTACCAATAGAGCACCGCACGCATGTAAAAAGCTCATTGCTCAAGGATTCTCCTTGTCTAGATCCAGGACTATCGAGATACCTATCCAAGCAGAGTTCATCGACGAAGGGTTAAAGATATTGAAACTTCCTTATAAGAGACATAGTGGAGTATAATGACATCAAATATTATAGTTTTCTCTCCCCGCAACTGCTGCAGATCCAAGTACTTCACTTCGATATCAAAACCGAGCACCGGACGGCTTAGTCCTATTTCTGAAACTTGGTCCGTAGGGCCGTAGGACTACTATAAACATGTATTTCTTAGCAAAGGCAGAGATGACTGGATATTAAGTCCGTATGCCTAATCGTGACAGCGCCATCTTTCCTTGATCTTCTCTTTACAGATATATAAACATGTGAATCAAAGACCAAGTAATCCGCCGGACGCCGACGAGCTCGAGACCCGCGTGGAGGAAGCGTAGTCCGCGAGCGCCGGGAGAGAGTGACGGGCGCAGAGCGGCGAATAGAGATGAAGAGTAGCTCTCGATGTGCTTGGTCAATCGTTCTAGGAATACCTTCAAGTACATTTATTCTCGCAGGACAAGGCAGATGGCCGAGACCTAGAAGAAGGATCCGGTGATAGATGATGGCGGATACGATCGAGGCCAGGCTGCTTGCGCCTCGTTCCGCTTACATGATGATCGAGGAGCAAGGGGTGAGAGCGAGTCTGATGTGATGATGAGCAAATGACATCGATCACTGGCGCCGAATTGCAGCATGTTTTCAACGCCTTGTAGCGCAGGAGAAGCTGAAGCAGGAATCGGATAGATGGAGCTATAAGAGGTTAGAGACTCTGGTCATAATGCTTTGGGGAGCTTTCTCCGCTATGTGATGCATGCTTCTGGGTAACGAGAGAAAGACTAGAAATGCATGATAAAAATTGGCGTCAATGAAATATGTAGCTTCCTACACGTGTCACATAACAATATATACACCCAAGGTACGACACCTCAACACCCCTCACCATCCATGTTCAAATCCCCGCCTCGACAGGCTTGACATCCAAGTCCCAGTTGATGCCCCCACCCTCACCATACCGGCCCTCCAACCACTCATTTGTCTTCTTGAAATGGTGTCCCTCAAAAAAACCCCGACTCGCGCTCAACGGACTCGGATGCACGCTCATGAGCACCAGATGCTTCTCCCTGCTAACCTTGCCTACTCTTTTGCCTGCCGGGGTCCCCCACGCCAAGAACACAACGCCTCTCGTGCGCTTTGCGGCGACGATATCGATCACTTTCTGCGTGAATTTCTCCCAGCCCCGGTTGCTATGCGAATTTGCCTCGTGGGCCCGCACCGTCAGACAAGTGTTGAGCAGGAGGACGCCGCGGTCGGCCCATGGTGTTAAGAGGCCCCCGTCCTTGGGCGGTGGGGTGAAGGTTGGGTAGTCAATCTTCAGGGCTTTGTAGATGTTTTTCAGGGAAGGGGGAGCGGGTGTTGGGGCGCGGACAGAGAAGGCCAGGCCGTGGGCTTGGTTGATGTTGTGGTAAGGATCTTGGCCGAGAATTACGGCTTTGACAGTGTTGAGAGGTGTGTGTCTTGACCTGCGTCCCGTGTAAGTCCATCTCTCGATATTGAAAGAGACCATATTGGGGCGAGGGCGAGATAACAAGTACGAACCAAGAGTAAACATCCTCCTCGGGCGGAAAGATCTTCTTCCCCCCCTCCCTCTCCCTTCGCAGGAAGCGCTTTAGATCCAAGAATCCCGCACTCGTCACCTCTTCCTTCAATTCCTTTAACCAACTCTCATGTAACGTCTCAATCTCCAGCTGCAGTAAATCTTTCTGCTCGTCGCTCAACGTCTTGACCCATTCCTCTTTGTTGAATTTTGCGGGCGCGGGGGGGGATGTGATGCCAGCGGCGGTTGTACTGGAGCCCTTTGTGGTAGCCGAAACAGTCTTGGGAGGTCCGAAGAAGGAGGTTAAGGTGCCTTGAGATTTGGGTTTCTTCGCCTCCGAGATGGGCGCCTCGCCGGCTTTGCGTTTAAGGGACATAACTCAGGGTGTGAGAAGAGAGGAGAAGACGAGGAGGATGAAGAAGTTGACGAGACGCGGTAAGAAGAGGCAGTCCGGCTGCGTTGAGAGGTTAGTTGTTTAAATACGGAACGCTGTGGTGAGGCGGAGTTTGGCGTCAGGCAACAAGTGGAGCGCGTCGAGACGCGCTTTTCGCGTTAAGTGGTTCGTTCAATATCTAGGAAAACGCGTAGCCTGGGATCCGGAACGCATTGTTGATTCGCATATTATCAACGGATGTCTGAGCGGACCACGTTTACTACTAATTGATTGCGTCAATCCCTAATATACAAGACAGCTACCAGCCATCAAACGCCCAGTCGCTATGCAGAAAGCGTCACACTTCTCTCTTTCGTACGCCATGCTAGCCCATCATGGAGAATGGTATCATATAGCCGCCGCTTTCTTTTCTGCCCTCTCGTTCACGCTCCTGAATGCTCTCTTTCCAACCTCGTAGCAACTAATCATAATCGCACACGATGGCGCGATCTTCAAGGTACGAGGTATCCATCCTCGCCACAGTCCTGCCAGCCCTTCTGTTCGAAATATATGCCACAGGAATTTGGGCATGGGTAGTTGTTCCGGTGCTAGACGCTTGCCGGCTCCTGCTGCCTTGCCTGGGTCGGCAAAAATCTGTCTTCGCGTCTTGCCGACATCGAATGGCATGGTGAGAACCGCGGCAACGGCCCCGGATGATGCTCCGGCGACGAAGCTGTCGAGGAAAGTGTTGTATTGATTCTCTCGACTTTGAGACCTGCTCCTCGCACGAGTCCTGGATATGCCTTTGGACAGACTTGTTCCGCGCCCTCTCTCTCTTGCTTCCGTCAATTGCCCTCGAATGGTCTCGTACCCGAGCCAGTAAATGCCTGAGAAGGGTACGTCTCTCCACATAGTCAATGTAAGACCTCTCCACAATGATGAGTACCCGTGAATCGCAACCATCTCTCCAATCCCTTGCACAGTTTCTCTAAAGTGTGCCCCTCCGGTTGAGAGGCTGGCTTGCATCCTGGTCCTAAACATTTCGACAGGCCCTACCGCTGTGGCAGCCACCATGCGTGCTGTAGCTCCTGCGACGAGTGGGGAGTAGTTGTCGGAGAAGTATCGATTCAAGGGACTCGCATTGTTGAACCGTAGCCAGTCGTAGCCAGTAAAATATATAATATTCGCCGGTACCGTCATTACTAGGGTTGGTGACAAACCTCGCCATAGAGTCGTGATGCCTTCGTTCCGAGCAATCTTTCGTAGCCCGTCCAACGTCGAATTATATGAACGCTTTTGTGTTTCTTCGATCGCACATTCGGCTCCAACATCTCTTATCTGTGGCGCAGCGATGCAGTATTCCGCAGTGTTAGTAGCAAAGAACACCTCCCTGCAACATGCTGTTACCCCCAGATTTGGAGGAAGTGTGTTGAATGACCGCGGGGGAGATAATCCGAGCTTCGAAATGGAGGTCAGGGGTGACTGAGGGGCAGGCTGGGACTGTAATCGGACTCGGACGACATCCAGAGGTGTGACTGTAAAAGATATTAGCCCGGTCTCAAGCCGTAGAAGTTCCCCAGAGAATTAGTACTTACCTAGCAGTGAAGTCAACAAGCTCCCAGACATGGCCGATATCATCTTCTGCCCTGCCGTGATTCCGATATCAACATCTTCGTTATCACCCGACATGGCTATGGTTGATGAGACCGCCGGGACAGGATTATCTCGGTGTATTCGATCATGTTCTTGACTCCCAAAGTCCTCCTGGTGATAAATAGTGGCAATCGCGTCAGAGTGCGCTTCGTTGTACCAATGGCCAGACATGGGCGCTTGACCGGTTCGACAGTTGAATCACCGAATCTGGCGTGCAGAAGTATTAACGCTCTGAAGGTCGTCGTCGCTGTCTGCTGCTACGACTGTTGAATTTCCATGATGACGGCAATATTTAGACTTGGACCGAGCCCTGGCAAAAAAATCCCAAAGCAGTCTAGGCAAAGAGATCTGAGCGTAGCTCGGGCCTTGGCAGCGGCGGTGACGGTCTTTCGGATTTAAGCTTTGAAAGTGGATTCCGATTGAAGCGCTTTCTTGACGGCAACACCACCTCCAGACCTTCACCACCCTCGTTGGAATGTACATGACCGCGGACATGGAAGAATCGAATCCAGAGCTGGAGCAGTTCCGCCAACAATGGCGTGCTGAAGTGTCCGCAAGGTCACAGATCGATGGCAATAGAGAGTCGAAGTCAACAAAGCTACCCCGCAAGCCCCTGCGCACTCCAGGCCAAGGGTCGAGCAGAGCCTCAAAACACCTAAATAACGAAGAGGAAGCTGTACAATCTCGTACTTCTAGTACTCTAGAACGGGCTTGGGAAGATCAGGGGCGTGATGAGAGCCTCAAGACAGTGGCAAAAGAGCCGCAGTCTGCCCTGGAGCTCTACGAAAAAGCGGTAGAGAGAGAAGCAGCAGGCACTCTTGGAGACAGCCTGACTCTTTACCGAAAGGCATTCCGTGTAAGCTACAGTTCTCTATCTAAACTATCACTTCTGATGCTATTAGATGGATGATCGAGTGGATCAAAAATATAAGAACAAGCACTTCCCACCTTCTTACTTTGCCTCGAAACCTTTCAAATCAATCCCGTCGAATGCTCCAGGCGCTGCACCTTCCACCGCCCGTCACACCCAAGACGAGTCTCGAAAAAGTATAAAAGAAGTCATTGCTGGATTTTCCGGCCTAAAAATCAACCCCGTCCCAACAGCGATCGAAGGCACCCCAGCACCTCCTTGCCCTATTGCAGGCCTGCCAGAAGAGATACTTGTTCAAGTATTCCGAGAGGTCTCTATAACAGATATTGCATCATTCGTCAAGCTTGCGCAGGTCTGCAAGAGGATGGCATACTTGGTAGCTACCGAGGAACAAATATGGAAACGGGTTTGCGTTGGCTCAGAGATTGGCTTTGGTGCTATGCATTACCAATGGCAACGAGAAGTTCTCGGGGGTCTATTGAAAGAAGAGGAGTGCGATTTCGAGAAATCCGACAAGGATCAGGTTGCGGTCCCACCTCTGGATCACCAAGAGATCACAGAGAGGTTACACAGCAGTGTCTATGAATCTTCATGGCAGCGGATGCTTCGCATGCGGCCCCGTGTTCGCTTCAACGGCTGTTACATAAGCACGGTTAATTATCAGAGAGCCGGTCAAGCCTCTCAGTCTCAAGTTACCTGGCATTCTCCAGTCCACATAGTGACATATTACCGGTACCTGCGCTTCTTTCGGGATGGAACAGTCATCAGTCTGCTTACAACTCACGAACCTGCCGAGGTTGTTCACCACATAACTAAAGAGCTTCAAGAAACTCATAGAGGTGGTGCTGCAGCCTATCTCCCATCGTTGTTTATGCAGCACGCTTTGCGAGGCAGATGGCGGCTTTCATCCGCTGCGGATGATCCCGAGATAGATCTTAAGGATGCCGAAGGTGACCTTTTCGTTGAGACCGAAGGCGCCAGCGCCAAGTACATTTACAGAATGAAGCTCTCTTTACGATCCGCAGGAAAGGGTGCTCGAAACAACAAACTCGCATGGCAAGGCTTTTGGAACTACAACCTTCTGACCGACGATTTTGGAGAGTTCACCCTGAGAAATGATAAAGCATTCTTCTTCAGCCGCGTGAAAAGCTATGGTAACGGAGCCTAAGGCAAATATGCTGATCTATGTCAATGATATAACCCCCACCCACCGAGAATGGTAATGCGCTGAATCAAACAAGTCTGCAGAATGTTCTTTGATATAGGACAGAGGGAAAAGCGAAAGCTTGGTAAAGAGATGTCTGGTTTGCGATTTGCTGCCCAGCCTTGCGTTCTCCTGGCTGGAGCTGCCTTAAAGACGTTGCAGACCTCGCTCTGAGTCATGCAGACATGTTGCTTTCGCATCTTTCTCCACCTAACATTCAATGCAGGAGAACGCCTATGCGATAGAACTTTGGTTCTAGATGATAGGCCTGACAAGGTCACATCGTCTCATTTGACGAGACTGGTCGCAAGTCGAGTCAAAGTTGACTTTTCGTGAAGGAGATTTGTCAGCGGAAAAGTCACAGTTGTGGGCTCTTGACCTTGGGAGAAGGAGGTTTGAACAGACGAAACTCATAACGGCTGGCCGAAGAGGCTTCCCCCCTGTTGAATACTCCGACGGAAAGTTTGTTCGGCTATATGATGATGCTAATTATCTCTCATCCTGTTCCAACTTTCTTACCAACTTGAAGCTAGTCTTCGCTCCCGACAATCGGGGTTAGAGTCTCTTTCTATGCTTGTGCGGGTCAGGGTACTTAGCTAAACCTGTAACAAACACTTCAGTACTTGCTTGTACGCGTAATCCGCCCAGAGGAGATCTCTCAAAATTCACCACCAAAATATTTATTCTTGACGTATAAAAGTTCTTACGGACTTCTAACAATTCAACTCCCACACTAGTCTTTCATAAGCGGAGACCTTGAACTACGATGCTCTGCATCAGCGAAACTCCGCGCCGGTGTAAGAAGATGAAACATCCAACCCTTCCAATCACCACGTTTCGTTCAACTTTCGAACAGCAAGTACCTCACGCCATCTGATGAGTGCTCGATGCAGTCTTTGTAGAGCCATTCATATTCGAGTCCAAGTCTAACAAATCGTTTCACAGATGCTCCAGCTTGCCATGCCTCACGGCCCTTCTGAAAAGAATATAAGATCTACGGCTTGCCTCATGTAGAAAAGCTGGTCCGCACGTCGAATTTGACCTCCACCTGTCGAGGGGTTTCTTTGTTGGCAACACCCTGCGCAGTCGCTGAGTACATTCCTGCTATACATATATACATCCCCATAACATTCATTCTCGAAGTCAGAGCAGCGGTCAAACACCAGACATCAGTCGCCTCAGTACTTCGTTTCAGATTCGCACACTAGTCAAGCCATTTCTATGCTTTGGCCCTTGGGACTTATTTTGCTTGGAGCTCAGTAAAGCGTCTTCGGCAGCACATTCTCTCTTCTCAACTGCAAAAATATATATATTAGGTGTCCCTATTTCGCCACGAACAAAGCGCGGAACTCATCATGGCGACAGCGTCTAGTTATAGCTTTACAGTCAGGGCAAAGATTCTTGCAATTCTCACGGTCTGCTTGGTCGCCTCAACGGCCGAAGCAGCTACCCCCTGCTCGCCACCAAATATCACAGTCAAAGTTGGCGGTAGTGCATTCCAGGTACCAATCTTTAAGGATTGTAATGATGGGGATCCGGCTTCTGTCACTCCGCCTCGTATGTCCCCTATACTCCTGTTGACCTTCTAAAAAATTGCCCGAGCTAACACCGCCTTAGAGTCTTCCGCACCAGTGAAAGCAACATCCGCCAGTGCCGACTACTCCCGATACGTCGACTCCAAAGGCGCACCTCTCAGCTCCGACAGCACGAAGAAATTACTTGCCCACTTTGGAAAATCAGTGGCGCTGGACGTGTTGCTCGAGCAGACCATTTGTACAGTCACAGATACGCAGTCGACGCCTAGGATTTTTAAAATCCAGAAAGGGGAGCAGCAACTGGACGGAGGAAAGGAGGTGACAGTAGGCAGCTATAGATGTGTAATTGATTTATAGGATGGAGTCATCCTCCATGACTTCGATGATCCAACCAATTGTGTCGGACCGGATTTGAAAGGATGAGGAGAATACCTGGGCCCGGGAGAGATGGTGTGAGTGGACTTTTAATACCCGTTGGAGGAGGAGGAGGAGGTCAATGGAAACTGAGAATTTGGGGTTTGTAGCTTTTGTTTGCAACCCAGGATTAACACACGATGGATCACAGTACATCTGCGTCCCTGGAGAGCGCTTGCTGGGGCAAAGAGATTCTATGTTACCAAAAATCTCTACTGCGTATAATTATCTACCAGCAAACTCACTGTGCTAGTATTTGGGTCAAAAATTGTCGCCTCTCTCTGATATCTCCGTTTGCTATGCGGATAGGAGCGACTTCAAGGGTATATTGGGAGTCATGTGCATATTACTGGAGGGACCTTTCTTCTCTTGCGTTGAGTGACCATTGCAAATTGCTAGTTTTTGATTTTCTTACTTTGAGATGATCACTGACTCAGTGACACTGTTTCAACATTATTCCTATGTCCTATAGCATATCCCAGCATGCAACGATAGTAGTGTAAGTCCTTGACATATAAGTAACATATGCAAACAAAGACGGTTTACATCTCTGCATTTCAAGTGTATACCATAATAGCTTAGGGATATCTGCAAAGAATATCTTGAATGCAGGTTTGATTCCGAGCAGTTCTTCAGTCCTGCTCGCCTAGCTTGAAGATTCAGGATTTCTCCTATGCTACGCCTGATATTCAACACTTTCCTCACTGGATCTACCACGTTGGGATTCATACAACATAGATTCCAGGGATCTTATTGGTAGACAATGGTAAGTCAGCTTAGGTGTCACGCAGTCAAGAACCTTGCTGTGAAATTTGTCTATACTTTCCTTCCAAAGCGACTTCATTATCTTCTCTTTACATGAGGTGTGATTGGCAGAGTCTGAGGAAAGATATCTGTTATGATATAGCCTGTAGCGAACCTATGGTCCTGCCCAAAACCTTTGGAAGAAAAAGGCTGGATAGTGAAAGGCATGACCTGTATGAGATTTAAAGACTTGAACGTATACTGCTTAAATGAAGAAGAGACGATCTGGGTTATTAATCTTTAATCTGGGGCGATAGCTGGTCATGCAAGGTTGTCTGAAATATTGAAATTGTCTCGCGAGTTGTATTTATGAATTTGAAAGTTAAGCTGGAGATCAAAATCAGCTAGGAATAACTGCGTAAAAATAAGGGTGCAGTTTTTGCTCAAGATAATTTACAGCATTACTACCCAGACAAGCTTAATGTAGGCTTCTAGTGTCTAGTACGAATTTAGATGCGCGGTATATGTTTTTGTGGCATTATTTGGACTCGGATGGCTTAAAACTTGCTACGCTCAAGCTATTGCAACTGCTTCTTCCGAGAGCAACCAGAATTCACAGTTGCGATACCGAGAGCAAGGAAAAATGCCTGGATAAGAAATTTAATTCAAATACAAAGTGCAGCTTATTATTTGAAGTGGAAGAAAGGATTGTAAGAAGTCACTTTTCCAATGGCTAGAGGGATTACTTGTTTTCGAGGTAAATAGCGCGTGAGACTGTGCAAGCCGAGTCTTGGAGATACAGGATATGATATTCCCTGTAATTCCAGCTAACTTATGGACTTGGATAGTTCTATATGTGTTTCTACTTGGCACCCAGTCAATCTTTTAACTAACATACACCCACTCGAAATCTTATTAGTAGACCTGCCGCTATATGATACCGAATAATGTATGTAGTAGCTTAAAGTAATATTATCATAATAATCACATGTCATCAGAGCTCTCGAGCTTGGTTTCGCTTATTGGTTTCATGTAGGCCAGCACCCTGGTACATGTCTCAGCGTAAAAACGTGTTTGTTTTGATACACCCTGAATGATTCGGTTAATGAAAGTGGAGTAGGGATATACACGTGACGTGCATCGCAAGCGGTGCTGTCTGTGCTCAAACGGACCCTTGAGCGCGACGGAGCGGAATCCCAAGAATCAAGCTTCACTCAACATGCGCAGCAGCAGCTTAACAAGTGAAGCTCTTGGTCCTTGTCCACCATCTTACAACCACTACTACTGACTTGTGCTGCTATATCTTCTCGTGTCTGACCTTTGGCTTGAGTGAATTTGCGCAAGTTGCCCCGCTGAGACTCCAAAGCTTGATTGTGGCACGACTCAGCACTGGCTGATAACAGCAGCCCACCCTCATGCATCAGACCGACTCTTGTGTAGAGGAAAAAGATATATATTCTCTCAGTCGCCGTCTGGCAGCTATCACTCATCTTTCTCGCCTCTACTCTCTTGTCTATACACCCAGTGGCTCTTCTTCTACGGCACTACTCCGTAACCCTACAGCTTCACCATGCCTCTTCTCGAGAAGTTCTCCCTGAAGGGCGGCAGCAAGGTCACCACCGGTGCATATCAGCAATCTGATCCGCTGCCCGAATACACAGGCCTGGCCTCAAATTGTTACAGCTCACCACCGGCCTACAGTGACCATGCCAGACCTGAAAGCCCGACAGCCCACGCGCCAGTCCTCCCCCCAGCCGCCACCGTCGATTACGAACTTGATGCAGCCTTCAGCTCTCTCAATCTCTCCAAAGATTCTGCCCTATTCCCCGATGCAGACCAATGCCTTGCACATCTCAAACTCCTCTCTACCTTCCATGCCCTGAAGGAAGACATCGGATATACAGATGGGTTGTTTGGTCTTTGGGATGCTAGATGCGAGCCAGTGAAGAACAGGGATGAAGCTCTTGCTCATATGCGGGAGAAGAGGTGGGCGTTGTATGTTGCAAGGGCTGTGGAGCGTTTCGAAGAGTGGTGGGTGAAGGTGCTGTGCAACATGGAACCGGGCCAGCGACTGGAGGGCAAGCAGATGAACTTGAAAGAGCCCAAGTTTACAGAGTTCACAACCAACGGCAGAGCCAAACAATGGACACTAGCGATGCTTCCTCCTATCGATGTCCTCATGGTATGGCACTCGTTCATGCTGAATCCTCGCTCGTACTTGGAAGACTGTATTCGATATGGATTGAAAGATCTCTGGGCAGCTGGCATGCCTTGGCCAGCAGTCAATGAGGCTATAGACAACACTTTCAATTATTCGGTCCCTGTGGAAGCAGAGCGAAGATTTACCAGCGCGACTGGCCACCACTGGGACAACGCTCGGGATTCGCTGATTAAAAGCCTTGATTGCCCCAGGTGCTCCCAAACCTTGGACGTGCCATGGACGACATATTGCTCAAATGAGAAAATGTCTCTCCGAGAGTAAGCCATCAGCATGATTGTTCTTGGGGAATTGCTAATGTGAGACAAGAATCTCAGAAATGAGTGGACGAGGCTATGGGGATCGAGATTTCTCTTATGCTTGCAGTAGATGCAGTGCAATTGTAAATCATGATTTCCTCCGCGTTGGGAAATTCAAAAGAGACGTCGAAAATGTTATTATGAGAGATTGGCCCCTTGGCGGTACGATTCTGTCTCCATCGACGGGCAACCCGGACAGTTTTGATGAGGATGAGTTATTCTTCAACACCTTTCCTAACCGACTATTCCAAGTTGCACTCAGAGCACCTGTTCTCGAGCTCGTGGAGTCAGAAGCACCAGCAATGAACGATGTCGAGAAACTTATCGAGAAAGCGATCGCTGACAAAGCTATCATCAAGGCCGTCAACGCGAGATCTGTCTTCGAAAATGGCGTTCCTCACCGCCTGGAAAGACTGGCAACTCGAAAAATGATGACACGATATTCGCAAAATACGTCGATCTTTGCTCTAGAGCTGGGCGGTGCCGTAGTCCGGCAGAGCGTTTTCGTGGACAAGATGTATGGCATCGATTGGCTCCACAGCCCGGCCGCTCAGGCGACGATGAATCGGCTTTTGATGAAATACTCTCGCTTCATCCAGATCATCGCTACCTACAGCTCACGAGTCGTGGTTCCGACTTTGGATATTGATCTGGCATGGCACACACATCAGTTATCGCCAATGTCATACCATGATTATACGACCACGAGGTGTAGGAAGTTTATCGATCATGATGATAAGATTGACGAAGATACTCTCTCCAAGAACTTTGAGTGGACGAGTGAGACGTACGAAAAGATGTTTGGCGAGGTCTATTCTGAATGTACTTCTTGGTACTGCGAAGGTCATTCCTCCCTCCTATTTATCAGAAGCACTGCTAAGCTCCAGTAGCTATCCGGTCAAAGTACCTTTCCGGAAAACTATTCGGTACATCGAAGCAAGAGAAAGCTCTGAGCAACTTTTACGAGTCCGGCGGGGCCAACGTCTGTCGACCTGGCAACTCCGTTCACATTTCTTCCCAGTCGGCCGTGAGCATGGCGGATGACATTAGGGATATGATAGCTCGGATGTCGCGCAAGCGACATGACAGAGAAATCGAAAAGGCGTATACGAAGGCTTATAACAGAGCAAAGGCCAAGGGCCGGGCCATTCCGGACAAAAACGAGTACTACCAAGGCGCATGGGGATACCCGTATCTCATGTATGGACCTTACATGACTCTAGGAATGATGGGAGGTGTGGATTACACAGGAGATCCCTGCATCGCGGCCATTGGGGCTGGAACGCCTGGAAACTGTGCACTCGGCACCTTTGGGCCTGGAGTAAGCAACATACCAGGTGGCGCCGTCGCTGGATGTGGCGGCTGCGGTGGGGGGTGTGGCGGTGGCTGTGGGGGTGGTGGCGGCTGTGGTGGCGGCGGATCTTGAGATTGAGGAGAGATCTGGTATTGAGACTCGAATTGCTGAATGCGAAGCTGCCACGCATGATATGAATCGACTGAACTCGGACTGCATTATGCTCTTTGTTCGTATTGTTTTGAATATAAGGCTTTATTTGAACTTGGCATAAGCTGGCTCCGTACTAAGCAATACCAAGAAAGCTACGGCCGGTCTTGAGCAATAGGGTAAGAATCAGCAGCCATCCACTTCTTTGTACTTCGTCGCAGGCCAAGCAGACACTACAATCGGGTATTTTCAAGGGCGGTTTGAAGTGCGTCTGCAAGGTTAAGTACACTACGTGCCCTTGTACTGTTGTTTGTTTGGCCTGTGACGAAATATATGGCCGCAGCTTTTAGTAATCAATACTCAATAGCGAATGTACAGCTAATTCATAATTAGCCTGGGAAGTTCTCTCGCTATTTACACGAGCCCTTTCGTGTACAATAGGCAACCTACCAATTGATTGGTAGGTGAAGACTATAGAGCGGAGAATAAGGGTACTCGGTACAACGCTGCTGGAAACTCACAGGTCATAGACGGAGAAGTTAAGCAGTAAGGTTTGCGGAGATGCCCAGATTTTCCAAGAATTTGTTTCACATGGCGAAGAATACAATCTTGAACTAAATTTGCAGAGTTCAGGGATCTGGATTGAGGGGTATGAATCTGGCTGATCAGTGTTTGAATCGGTGAATCTGGAACTAACCAAGCCTGGCTGGACTGCCTCGCATCTTCTTCAAAAGAGTGAAGAGATGCGGCTTCTTCTCATAGCAAGAAGAGGCTGGGATTGGGGTCCGACGAGACCTTGGGAGCGGTTTGTTTTGTATTCTGGGACCCCGCGCGAGTTCTTCGCTAGTCCTCTATAAGATACTCGAAAACCCCCCCCTCCCCCCCAAAGCCTTGGCCTCTTGCTCCAGGACTACGATCAAACATGGCCCCGGACCCTGGTGCTGAGAGCGAACATAATATCACGTGATCGGTTAGAAATCGAAGTGGGGCGAGTTCGTCCGTAGCTAGAAACCTTATTCTGACCTCTTCCAAGCTCGACGGAGCACCGCCCTCTGAGACTTTGTTTATATCTGAGAAGTGTAACCTGTATTGCGAATTCTCTCCTCCTGCTCTGGCGATGTCACCTCCCAATGACGACGTAGGCGTGGTTTTCCGTTTACCAACAAAGTCAGCACAGGCCACTTGGCTCAAAGGTGCGACCCTGCAACAGCAGGTAATGTTTCGAACCCATGGACACTTGGGAATAGCCGTATGAGGTCCATATCGCGACAATTTGGGGGAGGGAGAGTCGCACCACGGACGTCCGAACTCCAATATTGTCCGAATAACGCCCAACGGCGGCTGTGGCCGTTCTGATAGGCCCAGTCGACCCGAGATGCGAGTTCGCGCGACTTGAGCCTCACTTCTGCTACAAGTGCCCTGACAGTGTGGCCATTCCCAAGCACGACCTCGAGAGTTCCTGGGTTTCTAAGGAGGACTGGCGTTCTTCTCCTTTCCTGCTTTTCCAATCCCATCCGCTGGTCGGAATCTACGCCGTGTTTGGGCATTAATTTTTTTTCCCCCCCATATTCTCTTCAACATTGAGCTGGACGCCGGCATCTCGACCTTTCTCTTCTTTTTCTCGCCCGGCGCTCGTGGTTTCTTCATAGCTCAATGTCTTGTTTCTGCAGATAGGGCTTCGATCAGTGTCATCTAGAATCCTCGTGGTTCGGAATCATGCCGTCGGTCCAACACGAAAATAATGTCTACACTGTTTGATGATCCAGACGACGGACCGGCCTCTCCATCACACGGGCAGTCGAAGATTCTAGCTGCCACTCAGCTCAGCCCCGCCCAGGCAATTGGAGACATCGTCTCGAGAACAAATGAACTGATTTTGGATCATCGGGAATGGCTCGCCAACCTACCGCTCCGCAATCAAGCCTCAACGTCTTTAACCCCTACGAGACCCTCATCCAGCCTGATAACGCCGCCGCCGTCCTTCAATAGACGCATTGCAGGACCGTCGCCTCTTCCTGATCCGCGGGGCCTACCCTCCGACTGCAGCTCTTTCGTCGCATCTGCCTCTGCTGCTGCTTCGGCGCAGTGCGTAGTCTCCCTGGGAAGCGCCTCGAACATCGCCGCGGCCTCTATCGCCTCACTCCAGGCTGCGCTAAGCGCCGCCAATGCCTCTCTAAACAGTGTGAAAGCATCTGCAGCTCAGGCTCTAGGCTCGGCTTCCCAGCAGGTTCAAGCAGCGCAGGAAAGTGCATCTGTACAATCCCAATCTGTTCTGGCCGTGCAAAGCAGCGCAAACCTGGCGATTGCTTCGGTACGAACTAGTGCAGACCAGGATATTGCAAGGGTCCAGTCAACTGCCAGTGCCAGCATACTGTCCGCGAATAATGCTCTCACTGCTGTTCAGGCCAGTGCGAGCCAGGCGGTTGCGAGCGCCAATATTGCGGCAAGTCAGGCGAGAGGTTTGTTCGGTTTTCCGTATCTCCTAGGTATTTTCTAACAAGGTCCAAGCAACGGCGACAGATGCGATATCTCAGGCGCAGGCGACAATTTCTGCAATAGCCGTGAGTCCCCTGTCGCCAAACCAGATCACAAAACTGACAGTGCCTAGTCCCAAGCAAGCGCGACAATTGCCGCCTCGCGCATCTCGGTGATGGACTCAACAAAATTCATCCTTGGAGTGACGTTTTCCGTACTGGGCTCCTCGCTTCTTACAATTCTTGTTTTCTACATCATCATCCGTTACCGACGCTCCCGGCTTCAAAGGAAACAAGACGAGCTCAAAACTTCCATCAGGCGCAGACGGCACGCCAGTGATGAATCTAGCGGGCCCTCGCTCTCCGACTTTCCCTTCCCAGCAAACAGGACCCAATGGAGCAGCCGGGTCCAGAGCGAAGAGCGCCTCAGCAGGAACCGACCCTCGGCGAGGGAGCGCGCGCGCGAGAGAGAAGGGACTGTTCATTGGCCCAGAGACAACGAGAGGATCAGCATAGCGGACAAAGATAGACAGACTTGGATGCGAGGGGGGGATAACGCCAGCTCTCTAAGATCCATCGAGACTCCCATCTCTGCGGCACGGAAGTCATGGGCTATGGGTCCGGCTCCCCGGCCTCGCCAACGACTCAGCGTGTTCCCTTTCACTGACACCAACCCCCCAAGAGTGGCCTCGTCTCCCAGCCGCCGCACTTGGAGCCCGGACAAAGAACGAGACGAGACCGTGCTGTCACAATCGCAGACCGCGACTCTAATCGCCACCCCTGGTTTCCTTAGTGGTGGCTTACCTACAAGCGCGCAGTCTGCCTCGGTGTCCAACGGCAACGTGAGCGTGATGGTGCGCAAGAACGCGCTGACATACGACCTGGAGCATCCCGACCATCCGCCAAAGTTCACGACGTGGCTGGAGGAGAGCTTCAGGAGTGTGAGTCCGTTTCCGACGCTGAGGAATGTGCCGGAGCAGAGGGCGGAGGCTCAGAGGCCTAACCTCGTCACCCGGCAGAGCATGTTGGCCGCGGGGAGGGGTGTGGGCTCGAAACCTGGTGGGAGAGGGGACAGTGATGGGAGTAGGATTGGGGCTGCGTTCTGATCCGAGGCGTGGATTCATTGTATGATATGGTAATGAGTGTGTTTATGGGTCGTGTAACCTTTGTACTGTATTGTAGATATAGATTCGTGTAAGGCGACGAGATCAAAATCACATATTGGTATACAAGGGCGCGGCTGCTATCAGTAAAGGTTAACTCCAAGTTTGACGTAAACTTTTAACGAATTCTAGTGTAGTAGATTGCGAAAACACATATTTAGCTCCCCTTTTTTTTTATCCCATCAGTCTCTGTGGATCGACTCGATTCCCAGATCCTCTCTTGTCTACACTCAGGATCTATGCTAAAGGAGGGTTGAACGAACGATTCGTGAAAGTAAGGGTTAAAGTAGACGAGTTTTTGCGGGGATGTTTTGAGGAGAGTGTCGGGTGAGGTTGTTTGCTGCATGCTTTAGTCCGAGTTCTTTTCTGCAATCTTGTAGTTCTCCACGGATGGCCCCAGCTATCCATCGACCTCTCGTCTTGGAGATAGCACGACTGCTCTCTCCGAGCAGGGCTGATCAAGTCTCCCCTCCTGACGTGTGATCATCTGTGTTCTTTGGTGCGAGCGTAGCTCCAGACCGTCTGGGCCCGATTTCCCGAAGCTCGAGGAATAGAGTATCCAAGCCAATCTTCCGAGCGGCGCGACGACAGAGCCCTTCTGCCTCGCGCAGTCCCTCGCATATGGAGTGCCCCTTGGCCTCGCCCGGGAGCTCGTGGTCCTTGCATACACCTCTCTCCCACGGGAAGCGCACGAGATGGGCCGAGTAGGGGTTTGACATTTCCATGCCACCGACTTGGTCTGCGTCTGTGCCGGCGGTGACCATGTCGCGATGGAGTTTCCGCCGCGGCGAGCTTTCGAGCGTGGCGGGATCGGGATATATCCATGGTTGCGTTTTTGAAATCCGTCGCTAGCAAGGAGTCACCGAACATGCAGCATCCTATCGGTTGCCACCGCTGGCTCTTGTGGAGCGCGTGGTGTTCTCTGGAATCGTCGTATTTTGATAGTTCGAGGTATTCCGAGCAATCTTTATGCTACCGGTGGTGAGCCAGGTCAGGAACCGCGGGAATATGAAAGGGTATTCCTCCTTGAGACTTGAGAGTGACGGTGTTGGTGCGCTCGGATTCCCTCTGGTCGTTGCAAGCGGCTTTGGAAATATCAGAGCGGGAGCAGATGAGACTCTTTTGGATGTAGAATTAGGTATTATTCTGCTCCACGAGAACCTTCAGTTGCAGGGTGGAACCTTATCCGGTTTTTAATTAGTAGATGTATATAGTCAGAATGAGTAATAGTGACATGGAAATTTTGCTTTCTTCGCTGTATGACCAGAGTCTGCCCACAGTTATAAATAGCCTGCATGTGGATGGATGGCTCGCTCTCTCTCCCTTGTAAGAAATCTTGTTGTCAGATACGTAGGAGGCTGCTGGTCTGATCCATCAATGAAACGATGTTCTTGACTGTGAAATCGCAACATGCTTTGATATAGACGACTAAAGGCCTTAAGTTTCTTGCTGTAGCCCCAATCTTGACCTGGCTGCTATCATGGTACTGAGTTCGTATTTCAAGGGTCAGAGTTGAAGTGCTCTATCAAGAGCAAAGGGCTGTCTGGATATCCCAGATTCTATGCTGAGAAAGATTATAGATCTCAGCGCTAGCACTAAGATATAGAGCTTCGCCTGGTTAACTACACCGCTGTCTGTGAACTTGTGATTGTGTTGCCTGCCAAGGAGGTTTTATGCGAAGAAGTTGTGGACAGGAAGCTCAAAGGGTGCTGATGAGGGAAAGGCGAACTCAACGGAAGTTGTGCTAGTTTGACCTGGCTGACCAGCTCTTAGTCACCATACAATGTACAACTGAATTTTAATTCGTGAAGCAAATCCTTTTAAAGTTATTCGAATTTCTCTTTACATGTTTTACAATTCCACACAGATGAGTGAAGGTGATGTTGTAGGCTTGGCAAAGGAGAGAATGAAAAGCTCATGGAATAGAGCGACCTGCACTGCAGTCGAGCCCATTATGAGGAGAGAAGTATAACTAAAACAAAAGAATCCTATTCTAGCAAAGACTGAGATTATCCTGTAACGCGGCATAATTGACGCTACCAAGGACGAAATCCTTGTGGCCCAGAGCCCCAGGTACTGATAGCTAATCCAGTCCATGGAGTCAATCCTAAGAGATTAAACACGATTACTGTTGATTAAATCGAAGATCCCATAGCTTCTCATGATTGGAAGACTCAATGATTTCAATCGAGAAAAACATATCGAGCGTAAGGCGTCTTAGACAGGACTCTGGTGGCTGTTTCTCTTTGCCTGGATATATCCTCCAACTGTTCTGTGATATGGAGATGAAAATATTCCGCGAAACTTTAAATATTTTCTGTAGTCACCAGTGCAGTAAAACTGAGAATACCACAGACTTGTCCCATCAGGTCTCCAAATATATCTTCATAGGTCCGGTAAGCTATACATTATTCTTATCCGCTGCATGATAAGAAAAAACAGTTTCAACCTGGGAATAATTACTTTTAAGCTGTTCCAGATTTCCTGGATCAAAAGAATTTGAAATGCTCAAGTAATTTGCGCGCTTAGTGAAATTATGTTTAAGACCAAGGATATGAAATTTTGGTCAATAGAAATGGATCAGGTTACTATGGGTCGCTTGGTTTCAAGTCGGAGGTCTTTATACAGCCTATTGATAAAAGCTCTGCAAGAAATTAGAAGTCGCGAATTGGTTTGGCAATATGATCTGGTGGCTGTGAGAATATGTGTTCAAGAAAGGAGAGCTATAGCTCTGGATCTTGATAAAATACCGGGGGACAAAGGTGATGATCAAAATTTGCAACAAAGAGCTCGCAATTTGTGAGAGAGTTGCTGAGATTTAAGACAATAGACAGGAACAGTAAACAAAGATGAATATTTCTAATACGCTGATCGAACATTGGCTCGCCTCAGCAGCTTGAAAATTCTTACCGCCTAGGCTTTCAACCTTCTTAGAAACTCATCTACTTATGGTATAGCAAGAATAAACATCCTTAGTCATGAAAATATCACTATGTTGCCTCGGAACTAGAGCCCAGGCATATACCATGAAGTTCCTATTCAAGTAAGTAGCAATCGAGCAGATCTGTGGCAACCCCAAGACCAACCATATCCAATGCACATATTTTGTAGAACTCCCTTTGGCCCACTAAGTTGTTGTCCAAGAATTTCAACCCACTTGGCGAATTTGACCTCCCAGGAATCTCTCACCATCAGGTAAGAACCCCCGGGATCTATTTCGAGGCAGACTTTGAAACGTGTCAAGCATGCCAAGCAGCTGCTGAGAAGCTCTTGAAGATTCGGCCGACACAAGATTGGGAGGGACATCTGAAGCCGGAGCCGGAGCCAAAGAAAGAAGATATATGGGAAAGCTTCACACAGGGACTTGTGAGATTGAAGACTCAGAGTATGTGGACCACGAGGAAGTACCGGAGGTGAAAGGAAGCGGGAAACAAAAAGATGCGGGGAAAATAAAAAAGGTGAAAAAGACGTGACTCCTAGTAGATGCTCGAGGAATTTTGCATCCAGTACTTGAATTTTCACTTGCATTATTAATTATTACCTTTTGAGTATTACTGTACCATGTAGAATATAAACTTGATCCTAATTCTCGATCTATTCTTGAATATGTCCATTAGTTTGAGCATTCAAATTCTTTATGTGAGCAGAATCTCAGATACCCTGTTATTTGATGCTTTGGAATGTGATGACGACTTTTAGAAATTGCCAAATACCACCGAATCTACTTCCCTCGTTGACTAGCTTACGTTTCTGCGAAACACCTTGCTATGCTCAGCATGAAACTAAAAACTTAGTCTTCGATAAAACAAAAGTAGGTTGGATAACAACTCTTCCGATTAAGTGTAGAGAGAAGCAGTTACTCTTGCACTTTAATTTACAATATTGCAAAGCAAGCGCATGATTGTCACTGCGCAACTGCAAAATTGCTGCCTATGAGCTAGTAGATCACAAACAGTGCCGTGATTCACAAAGTCTCTGGTTATTCGCACTTGCAAGGTTTCCTCGTAGACGATTCAAACCTCACAAATACCTCACAATGCCTTTTGAATGACTCCAGTCTCGGTACCTTCCTACCTCGGCATTGTAATTCAAGTTCTTTGTTTTACTCACTTCACCCCAGAACAATCACAGCTGTTCACTCCTAGCTTCTTCTGTTCTTACAATTTGTACTTAAAGCCCTCTTTTCTCGTTAACAAACTCTCATTTTTCTCTGATAATCACCAACACATCCTGACACGTCCAACTCACATCCCTCAATACGAAACAAGACAGCCAATACATAGCTATCCATCTTCATAGACCCCAGCTCACACCTACCGGCTTTCCAAAGCGCTACAAAATCGCCAAGATGGTCGACGCCTACGAGGAGTATTGTAAGAAGTCGCTTGGCGGCTGCGGCAACTACTACCTTATCAAAAAGAAGATGGTAGTCGATGGCCTGTGCAAACACTGCCGGAACGGCCAGAAACCAATCAGTTGGTAGATATGTTTGGAAATAACAGGGGCGGGAGGGGGTACTGCAGAGGAACGGGTGCTATTTAGCAGTTCAGGAGATGCATGGAGAAACGTTGATCTTTCTGAATGGAATGGAAGAGGACAAGTGTAGGGTTGAAAATTCGTTGAGCTTACACCAGGGGAAAACATGAAGACGGAAATCGTTGAGCTTATAGCCTACTGGGTAAACATCTATGCTACACCGTCTCAGTTACATGCTTGGTTGGAATTAATCGTGCAATCTGATAATACCCTTTTAGAACGTGAGTCCTGGTTAAAATTCGTGATTTATTCTCACCTTTGAAATCATATACCAATTCCTGAACAGATCCTCAGCTCTGCCTATCTGCGCAAGCCCGCGTAGGGTTCTTGTTTTGCATATTTATTCGAGCATCAACGACCACGAGAAATCGATACAAAATTCTCCCTCAAGCATCACATCAAGTTGTATCGGATCACCTCGCATCACCAATGTCAACCCTATAATTTTGGGCAAACATACCCATTTCTCATCTGTCCTGCACGGCTGAATTTTCTCGGGACTCGAGTCTGACCAACTCCATAGAACAACTACCATGCTGCATTTCTTAGCAAATTTCACGCGGAGTGAATTTCGTGGAAGGTATGGTAGGCCGTGGTTGTTGAATCTAGATCCTTTTTGTCTAGAACCCAATAGAAAGTTACACCAGTGCGAAGGGTGCAAGAAGCTTGCTTTGAGATCACGCCCAGGAGCCCTTTACAAGACATCGCAGCTGGTCCCCAGAGGAGATAGGGGATGTGTTGGTTGCACGTGCGGCGCTGGTCGTCAGTCCAGCAGTGTCATGAAGTATGGGAGGGGCTATCGATGAGTTTGGGTAAATCGATCTGGTAAGTCTCCCTCAGAAGCGTTGGTGTGTATGGAAATGCGTACGCTCCTACAGTTCGCTGTGCTCAATAAAGGGCGTATTATAGAATTTTTGTTTCTGTTACACTAGACGCTAGGTCCCACGTATCGAGGTATTTACTTTCCCGGTTTCTGTAGTTAGAGCCAGTGGTTAATAGCAGAGGTGTACTGTAGCAATAAAGAGACAATACAGTCTAAAATAAGCGTTTACCCCTATCTTACCGAGCCCCACTTCTCAGATCCCGGTTCTCTTGTTTAGTTCGTGAGAATCAGTAGCTCCGCTGCCACCGGTATCTGCTCCAAACGTCTACCCATACGATTCCTCAGAAGAGCCAGATCTAGAGCCACAGAAAAAGGAGACCTAGGTTTGGGAGCGAATCGGCCGTCTTAAAGCGAACTGTTTATCGAGAAGGCTGGCGTCATTATCCCTTTTACCGCTGCACGGACACCGCCACTGTTTACTGCGATGCTTGTCTCCTCTTCAAATCCAGACGCGTCTTCCGGGCGCGAACCCTCGCGGGATGAAACCGCACTATTGAGATTCTTCGGACCGATATTTACTAAAAATTTACTTCTCACTCAAGTATCCTTCTTGAAGTAGTGGCGGCAGTCTTTTGGAAAAAGAGAAGCCAAAAGAACCGACAATATATCGACATCTAATTCACCTGGTATCATCTTTCTCGATCTATCGAGCAATCACCTCCTTTCCCTCCTATCTCCTCTCTACCAGATCTCTGCTAACCCAAAATTTTCTCCTGTCCTTATTCACGCCCTCACTCCCCCCTCTATCTGATCTCTTCCACCCATCAACCCATGTAGGAAACAGAGGCCGATATTGGAATCCCAGAAAGCAGACAAAGACCTATAAAGAGACCGCCTTAAATCAGTACATAGGCATGGAGAGCGCTAGCAAGCCATATTTGGTATCTCAGAAGAAAATTAAAACCTTGAAAAAATTCGCAAGACTTGAAAAGGCAGTTCGTGCATTTTCGCTCGCCTTAGGGACGATGGCGGACTGTGCAAGGCCTCCGGGGAACTGTGTTGAAAGGCTAGAGCCAAAGGTGATTGATACAAGTTAAAGGCGGAGAAGGTCGTGATTTTTCTGGACATTCGCGTAGGCCAAGATTTGAAACAGTCAGAAGCAAGAAAAGTAAGGTGAGACATTAGTCCATCGGCCTGCGAACCGGGTGTGTACTGGATGGGAGACTGCCGCTACCAGTCTCGATGTTGCCTGTAAGCTCAGCAACTCTGGCTTTGATTCTTGCAACTCGAGACTCGATCGCTGTTCCTTGTCAGTACAAGGCCTCAGATTAGCCTAGTCACAGATAGGCGACTTACTCTCTTCACCACTCGTGTCCGGATCGTCGAGGTCAGTCTTGGCGCTGTAGCCCCCTCTGCTCTGCTCCTCGCTCCGGCGCACCGCCGCTCTGTCGGCAGCATTCTTCCTGATTTGAGCCCATCTATCATGAGCAGGAGAGACTTGCTGCGTCAATTCCGCACCATCGTCAGTACGTGCTAGCGGGTCGGTGAGTGGCACTGCGGCACCGTTGTCGTCATCGCTCGGGGTCGGGGAACTTGGCACGAATGCTGGAACATCCTCAAGGGGTCCTTGATCGAAGCTTGAAAAGGCTCGGTGGGCTTCATGCGCATCGTTGGTATCAACTCGGGAGAGGCTGTCTTGAGTAGAGCGTCCGTATGAATGCTCAAAATTATGGTGGGGTGAGGCCATAGGCGTGCGTTGTCGCGAATCCTCTGACATGCGGTTCGTGAATGAAGGCGCGGACTCGCTTACCGGAGTCTTGTCCAGGCTCGCTCTCCTAAAACTTCCGAAGCGCTTGGATGAAGCGCCAGGTTGACCGCCGGTGTTGTTGATGACCTGTGGGGGGGCTGCAGGAACCGTCAATTGACGATTTTTGTTTCTGCCGAAGATTTTCCTGAATCCACCGGCCTCTTTATCCTTCTTAGGAATCTTGTTGTGCTTAATCTTGCTCTCGAGACTCGCTCCATTTTGCTCAACTGACGTCCTGGGTTCCGGGGCTGGTTGATCTAGGCGAGAAGGGCCAGCGCTTCGATCGAATTCGTTGGGTTCACCAGGGAGCGCGACCCCGGCTGTCGTGACAGTCTGATGCAGGTGATTACTTTCATCCAAATCCACTGAGGGTGTAGGTGGAAGAGTCGCTGGCTGTGGAGTGGGTGCTTCATGAGGCGCTGGTCTTGGTGATGGTGATGCAGGTAGTCTTCTCTCTCTAGAGGTCTCTCGGTTGGAGATAGCCGGTCGCAAGGTATCCTGACTCTGGCTGTTCCCATTCGTCTGAATAGTAGCTTCAGCAAGACCTCGTCTATTACTGGTACCGGCGAGATAATTGTCACGAATACTGTCCTTGTCGTACTTATTTGCCCACTTCATAGCCGGGGAAGCTTCGTTCATAATGACGGGTTGAAGAGTGAAGACACTGTTCGTCTTGGTAGAGTAGGTATCCGGATTTCTTAGTCCTCTTCGGTCATCCCCTTGCGTTGCCTCTTGTTGCCTTTGCTTCTGTTGCAAATGCATAGCGGCCGCATGAATCCGGGCCTGCTGATCTGGATCAATAGTGGGTTTGGTGCTTTTGCTTACTCCTGCTCCACCTGGTTGATTTTTTTTCTCGGTAGATTTCCGACGACCGAGAGTCTTGTTTTTCTTGGACCTGCCCCAGAAGCTCTTCTTCTCCGCAATGTACGCGCCTGCCTCGGGCTCTGGCGCAGCTCCCTTGACTATTTCTTCCATTACTAACCACCTGCCTCCCTTGATTGTCGTCTCGATGAGAGCGCACCGTCCAAAGGCGGCCTTTCTCTCCGCTGGTTCCTCGCCCGCCAGACTACTGATCCATACCCACCAGAAAGAATCGTCCAGATCAAATCGCGTGATGCTCGCGAGCTCACCGGGCTCGAGTTGATTTTGCTCCAACCGTGACCTATGCGATTGAGAACTCTTTCCTCTGGTATCAATGGGAGGCAGAACCTTGTCGGGAGGGAGTAGGAGTGGTGCTGGTCCATTAGCAGTCTCGTCGACGAATCCAGAAGAAAGGAAGTCTGCCCAAGATGGTGTCGTTGGTCTACCTCCTCCAGCAGTTCCCGAGGCTGCCTGTGTTCGTAGGCCGGGCTCAGGCCGTTTTGTCGCGAAACTGCTCTCGTCGTCTTCGTCGTCTTCCTCGAAAGCGCCAGAGAATCCTATATCTTCGAACCGGGACCATGATGCATCTGTCAAACCAGTTGATTCTTTTGAGCTCGAGACTTGCGATTGGTTTGCTGTAGAAATTGATCGCAGAACCCGCCGGCACTCGTCCGTTAGTGCCTTGACTGGATCCTCGTATTCTGCATAGGCTTGAAGGGCCCTATCATCATCTCGGTACTGGAAATGGTTCGCTCTGCGTAATAAAGCGAATGGGGTGGGCGATACTGCATCCACAATCATGGCCACCTTTGTTGTCCGTGTCTGTAGTAGAGAGGGTCTTTCGGGTGGGTATTCGGTTTCTTGTACCAGCTTCTGCAGTGACATAGGGAGCGTAGAAATGCCATTCAGTCCCTTGACAGAACTTGGCGTAAGCGATCGAAGATATGCAAAGAACAAGTGGCTTGCAGCGTCCGCAGCTCTGTAACGCAGTCAGCTTTCCGGTCCCGGAACATTGAACACTACTCACGAAACCCATCCTTTATATCCGCCTTCGAAGCCATTTCCACTATCCTGATGGTTGAAGCACCACCACCCTGCCATCCTCGACAATTTTCGCCCACCTAGTCCATTGGTCTTTGCATGCGCAGCAATGGCAGAGAGGAGGTCGAAAAAATCAAATAAAATCTTGGATCGCGCAGTCGAGTCTACGCTGAGAGGTATAAAGGTCGCAAAAGAATCTCGCGCCATCCTCGAGTCTTCCAAAGTCAGCATCCGCCTCATACCACAAGAAAATCACCATACCCTTTTCGCCAGTTTTGAATAATTCATATGCTTCCCATCCAACAACACCTCCTGGCAATCTGCTCCAACACCACTTGACCACACTACACAGTACCTGGTGCTTGTTAACAATGCCTTCTCATCCACGATCTGCTGCCTACCATTGGCTCCGTCAGCCGCAGCTCCTGAGCCAACATCTCCCCATGCAGACGCTGACTACGGTTGAAGAAACTCCTGACAAACGACCTCGCCGCGCTTGGATCTGATGTTGGACGGAAAGGTAAGAGGAGGAACGGGGTATCCAGAGCTGTCGGAGTACCCATAGATTAGCTCACCAGCTATCACACTGGACACACGCAGATTTGACCGCTTTAGGTATCGTGCCAACCGTACCTCTTGACTTCAGCTCTACGGTGCATACTCTAAGCAGCTCCTGCACCTCCTCTGGATCAACTGATGTGCGCGTCCACGCGTCTTCCCAGCGGGCTTTCGCAGGGACGTCGACGAGGCCGGGCTGCGGCGTGCCTTTCTTGACTTTGGAAGGGCCATCTTTGCCCTTGAGCCTCGAGAAGAAGCTCGGCATGGCGTGTGGAGACTCGTTCTGCGGTGATTGTGCGGTTTACCGACAAGATGCATGAGACTCGGTATTGTCCGTTCGAAGTTAGGCGTTCGAAATATTCTTAGTGTCTCTTGCACCGGGTTGACGACGCCAAACACATTTGACGGCGGGTTCCCGTCGTATAGAAAGAGTTTGGATGTGCAAGTAAAAAATTGGTTCAAGTTATTCGTAGGAGGTCGGTAGTAAAGGCGCGTTTGTATGAAGGAGAAATGGTCTAGGGACGAGATTCAGGGGGGCTCGCTATCGGCAGAGAAATTAGCGCACGATGATTTGCGACGAATCGGTGGGCGGTGAAAGAGATTCAGCTCCAGGGCAGCGATTCGGTTAGTCCGTAGAGCGCTGCGGTTGGAAGAAGTTGAAAGGTATAGCAAATGAATATTACACCATGCATTACGGTAGTACTGGGCAGTATAAAAAGACGTCATGGTCTGGGAATCTTGGCTCAGCAGTGTGAGGATGATGTGACGATAGGAGAGAAAGTGAATACTCTACGAGTAGCGAGTCTGTCAGAGAAGCTTTGGCAGAGCGCATTCAAACTCGCAATATTGACCCATGATGTTGCATGCAAGAAAAACACGGCACCAGGGTAATATCCTGATCGACAGCGGAATCCGGCGTGCCACGCACCAGATTTAGGTGCTGCAGCTGCGGATTTGCTTCTTGAATGGGGCGGCATTACGTTGCCAGGACCTTGTTGTTGCGGCAAATGCTACGCGAAGCCTCTGGAACTCGCCTGTCCTTGGTTCAAGGTCAAACATCAGACATCCCTCCTCCACCCCCCCCGGCCAATGCCAACGCATAATCTATTCTCTGTGGCAAATGCTGTTTGCCACTCAACACAACTGCCATTCGGTTGATCTGATTTCCCTAGCCTAGCTTGTTGTGTTCTTTTGGAAGTTTGGTCTAGTCTCCAGGAGCTTCCTAGGAGTGTTTACAAACCAATTTACTACCGGTCACATTCCAGATATTTCACCACGAGAAGAAAAGGCGGTTTTTATGCACAGGCTACGCTGTAACAGCAGTCTTAATGGCTTACTGCGCGGCTGGACTTCGTGCAAAGCCACGTGCATGCTTATTTCGTAGCGTTCAGGCTGCGGCTTGTGGAATGGGGTTCACTCATATAAATACTGGGACTGAGCCTCAGAGTAGGACTATTATTTGGGTTAAGGCGATGGGCCACCGTACGGCATAAGATTGCCCCTGTTGTGACTTCAAGAGAAAGGTCATGTCTGCATCGTCGAGGCAGCCTGCCTGGGTTTCAAGTGATGCCCTCGGTGGTGTCCGTGACAAGACTGGGGACGTTGTCTATTATCAGCTGACTCCGTGACACGGCCAAAATCGGTGAACTCAGCGTCGAGGATGGCTCGAGATATGTAAATGCGGGAGCGTAGTTTCATCTGCCATCACGAACTCACAGGTATGAGTGCCACATCAACGACTCCACTAGTAATCAAGATCCTCTCATGTATTTCAGTGAGGCGTTTGCGAAAATCTGACCTGCCTTCTGAGTCTTGAGCTACAGGGGTGTCACACTTCGTTATCTACCTACCCAGTCTGCCGCCCTTGTTATTCCATCAGAACAGTCAGAGTCCGACCATCTTTAGCCTGGATGCAAGATCTGCTTTGCAGCTAGTCACCTCAGTATATTCTGCAGAGTTGAGATACACATGGAGTTTGAGCGTATAGAGTGGTCGTACTCATCGACCGAGATTATACTGGTAGGTGCGGTTTATATCACGTGATATTAATAGCAGTTGATCTAAACAGCGGCTCTCCTTACCTTTCCTATCTTCTTTAGGCGTACTTCACCAGTCCCTTGCACATCCTTTGCGGATTGGTCTATGTGGGCACTGGCCAGTATGGAGTCGATCCGTAATGCCAAGATTTAAAGTATGTCAGGTGATGAGGCAAGCCAGCCAGAATCGAAAGCAATTGCTCGTCTCCTTAGCAACCTCTGTGGCAAGTAAATTCGCCCTATCCAGTATATGCTTCATCCGCCCCTAGCTATAGTCAACCAACCTATGACCTTGTTATACCATACGCCAGGCAGCCTCTAAGAATAGCGAACTACCTCCTTTTTCTAGTAAGTTGCAAGTGTATTGAGATGGGTGATACAGCCATCACTCCGATGTATTATCATATGACCCTACTGCTTAGTTAGTAGGATATTAATATGTATATAGCTGTAGGGAAGAAAGGGGTAACCTTCCTTCCTTAACTCTTACTAATATATCGACTATCGACCTTTAAAAGCCTCCTTTACTTACTGCGCTGACTCACTTAAGCTTAATAGGTTATAAGCCTTAGCTAGACTAATAATAGATTATTGACTTCCTTTAGAAAGCACTTGCGCTATAACTATTAATAGGAAGTTGAATGAGACTTATAGTAAGAGGCGAGCAATCGGCGAATAAGAGGTATAATTCCCTATTTAGCCAACCTATATTATAAGAGGTATAATTCCTTGCTTTATAACCCCTTTAGTATTGCAAGAGGTATGATTCCTTACTTTACTATATTTTATAAAAGGTATAATTCCTTGCATTATAGCTTAAAAACCCTTTTCGATAAGAGGACTTCCTTCCTATTTAATACTTCTATAACACCTGCTATTTAATCATTTCGACTTTTCGATAGGAGGAATGCCTTTAACTATTTAATTTATTTGATTTTAAACGCAATTCTATTTAAAACGGCAATAGCTTCCGATTCTGATCGAAACACTAGGCTTAAAGACCTTTAACTCTCTTAAAAGAACTGGTAATAATAGTTCGACGATTTAGAGCTTTACTTTAAAAGTAAAGGTATCGAAATGGCGATTTAAAAGACACTTATTAAATACGTAAAAATAGCCTCTTATACTCCCTCTACCGATTCGTCTACTTCTAATTTAATAGCTAATATAATTGCTAAGGATTTGCTAAATATACTAAATAAGCTTAGCTTAAGAGCTTTAGTAGATAATAACTGAGAATCTTAAAGGCAGATTTTAAATATAGAAAAGGAGAAGGAGTATAAGCTAGCCTTAGCTAAATGCAAGCTTAAGATTAATAGAGGTTTAAGCGATAAAGACTAAGATTTTATTTAAGTTTATAATAATATAAAGATAAGATAGGATACTTTAAAGGTAAAATACTTTTAAATAACTGCCTTTAATACTTAGTATCTATTATAATAGATCACTTTATCTTAATATAGAAAAGATAAAGATAATAAGGATATAGATATAAATATAGACTTTGCTTAGTTTATATTACGTAAAGTAAAGAGGAGAGTAAGAGCTATAGATCTTAAGATAGCTATAACTTTTAAGGAAACTTAGCTTTTTAATTTCCTATTTAATAGCCTCCTTTTTAAGTTTGCTATTATAAAACAATCTCTTCTTATTTAACCTAACTTTAAGATTTATAAGAAGATCGACCTCCTTTAAACTATTAAGTAAGACCTTAAAGGATACTCTAAATTAGCAAATGCTATATTATAAGGTAATAATAAGCCCGAGAAGAGGAAGGAGCGTAGGATAAGCCCTTAAGCTTATCGGAGATACTACTTTTATAATAGTACTTATAATATTACTAATTATAAAGTTAAAAGGCAATTGATTAATATAATCGCTAACTTTAATATTAAAAAGTAATTAAAGCAGAAGTTAAAAAGCAAACCGCCCTTATCCTATTAAAGGCCGCAACTACTAAAGAAAGGCAAAGGAAAAGGCTATTTAGCCAAAACTTTAATAAATACCTTTAATAATAATAGTAGGTTATCTGAACTTAAATCCACTTTTAATAATTTAAATAATAATTATAATAAAAATGCTTATATTTTAAAAGCCGATCTTTATAAGATCCTTGAATCTGATTAGTATAATAATACTAGTTATATAGCATATATAACTAATAAATCTTACCTATTTAAAGGCCCGCTTATTAAAATAAAAAGGCGCTCTATTAAAGTTAATAGTAAAAGGTTATATATAGATTCGATAGGTATAGTAAAGATAAATATTACTAGCGTTTCTTTCCTTTTATAAAATGTTCTCCTTATACTTAACTTAAGTATTAATCTTTTATCTAGCTATAAGATCTATATAAAGTTAAATTATATAAGAGTTTTTAATAATCAATTTATATAATTTATAAATAATAATTATAAAGTGATCTTTAAAGCTAAAATCAAAGA